>NW_010729120.1:4168049-4222442 GCF_000365185.1 Nelumbo nucifera | reverse complement strand
GACAGGAGTCTAGGAGTGAGTGCGCGAGGTGGTTATAAAAGGCTCTCCACCCCCAAAGAGGAGGTAGGCAAACTTTGCGCTATCTGGTTTTACCTTGCCTTTGAAAGATTCTAACTTAAGCTTCGGAGCCTTTACACCGGGTTCCCCCCAGAGCTTCCTCATCTCCTCCGTTTCAGGTTCTCTGCTACTCAGTTCAGAGGCAAGGTCGTTGACAGCTAAGACCGGCCGGATTGCGCATCATCAGTAATGTTTTAAAAACCAATCCAGAGGCCGAATTATTTTTGCCTCTTGGTCACTGATCATCAGTTCAACCGACTGTGTGTGTGTATAAATATATATTTAAATAATGTATAAATATGTTTTAGATATGTTATATGTATTATTTTATATTTAATTCATGTTTTTAATTCAGTTTTTAATTTTGTATTTATAAAAAAATATTAAAAAATGCAATTTGAGGCTAAAAAATAATTTATTTTGTGAAAATAGCGGGACAAGGTGCCTACGATACCTTGGGATGTATAGATCTCAAAAAATTACCCAAAATAAAAAGAAAAACCCCAATCAAACATCAGAGTGCAAAGTTATAACCTACAAAAGTTTGTATGCATTGAATAATATAACCTACAACCTGGTCCGGTCATGAGATGAATGAATCAATGGTCGAACCGACTAGTTCTTGACCAGGTCAACAGTTTTTAACCGTCTGACGAATCTTGAGTCTTGACTGAATTGGACTCAGAATTTTGGCTAGTAACGGTTCCAACAATTTTACTGACCTAGTGACAGCGGGTTGAAAACATTGCCTAAAATGTCCAATTCAGTGTTCAACACTGCATTTACAAACCTGCTTGAAGTTTGAACCATCGGAAATTGGAACAACGTCTATTTTGAGTAATTGGGTTGTTGCGAGTTGTAGCTCGACACACCCCGGTCACCAACTCACCGGGTCACCGTTCGTTAAATAGCTCTTGTACTTCACTAATATTAAGATGGCAAGTCAACTACCCCACCAACCTGTTCATCGAATGGGTAGTCCAATGGGCCGGCCCTACCCCCGGATGGGCTTGCACATAGATATTATCCCACAGGTTTGACCTCGGGCTTAAAAGCCCGAGTCTAACTATTTTACAGGCCAGGCTCGGGATTTGCCACAAAAGCCCGGCCCGGCCCGACTTTAATATATAGCTTTTAAACCTTAACCCTTCTCATATTTCATTCTTTCTCACTCTCAATTCTAACCGATGCCACTAGTGACCGACGATGAGTTCGTTCCCATTTCCCTCTTTTCATTCTCCACCCTTCCTCTATTGGCGTTGGAACCGTCGTCGTTGACATCCTACCAGGGAATACCAGCGAAGACAACCTCCGCTACAACTTACAATCACTCATGGTGAGTCCGCTACAACTTACAATCACTCACTCAGATTATCGAGAACTTAGTCGGACGGAACCGCACATCGTCGTCGTCGTGAGTCTCGTGACAACCTCCCTTTTCCGGCATGTGACGACTTTTCCTTTTCTTGGATTTTTCTTGTGGGTCCAATTGATATCCATTGTTGATCGCAACCCAGAAGAAAAAAGGGAAATTTGTTCATCTACAGACTCTCAATGATTTTGCTTGAGCCCGTGATGATGTAAAAGAAGAAGAATGCAACACCTTGTCTCATTCCGTCACCATTGCGCCGCTATTTTTTTTTTTTTATTTTAACTACATACACCAATGTGAATTCTATCTGCATCTAGTTTTTTCACCGTGCCCATGGTTTTTGTGTAATTTCAAAACAGGAAGGCAGTACTCAACTCTAGTTATTTTGAATGGTCTACTAAATGATGACCAAAAAGAAAAATAAGTTTTACCTGTTTCTCTCTTCCTTGATGTTTTAATTCAATTGTAGATGAACAATAGATGATTGTTTTTCCTTTGCACCGAGCAACAAAATTGTATACACAGTCAGGCTTTGGATTCGGGCTCGGGCTTTGAGCTTTTTATGAAGGCCGGGTTCAAGTCTAAATTGTAGGCTCATTGGTCGGGCTGGACTCGAGCTCAAGCCTAAAAAAATCCTGTTAATAAAAAGTAAAAGCCCGGCCCAAACCCAACCCGGCTCAGCCCATGAATAAGTCACCACCACACACATATTCCCTTCACCTTCGTTAGGAACGAAGAGAAAAAAAAATGTTTCCAACTTCTCCTTTGGCAGTAAGCATTAAGTAATAAACAATGTTACGACTTCATAAATACGTGGGTGTAAATTTTCCTCCATTTCACAAAGTCGGTTTACTTATTAACCAGTTCAAAGCAAACCAGGAAGTAAGTCATTCATATTGTCATATTTGGCAATTCTTTTTAAAAGATCTTTTGACAGTTCAAAGTTGTGAATCTAAACTTTTACATTAAGATCTTAAAAGTCCAAATGGACTTTCCTAAAGATGTAACTTCTATTCATCAAGGTCCAGGGCCGCATTCTTCAGAGTTGAGACTTGAGATAGTGCCTTTTTCCAAAATGAGATGCCGGTCAAGATGGTTGATCAGAAGACGGTTCCTTTTCCAACCATTATTTATTCCCCTGGCCCCGGCGACCCAAATTATCATTTCCTCCCTTAAACCATAAACCTGGTCAGCATATCTTCAGCATATCCACACCTATCTACTTAGTTTTACTTCTTCCATCACAAATCGTTTGCATGTAGCTTACAATTAAATACACCTATATATATATATATTAATGACATGCCAAGAGGCAAGACTCTAAGAGAGATCAAAGAGACAGAGAGAAGAGAAGAGAGTACAGAGGATAAGGCATGGGTGAGGTGGTGGAAGTAAGTTCAGTCCCAACTACACCGAGAGCCAACGTGGCGTCGACGACTCCACCCATCTCGGCACCTCCCTCACAGTACCATTCTCCGTCCCTGTCTAGATCGCCTCTCCTCTCCGTCGAAACAACAGAGCATAAAAGCAAGACCCCCAGACTCTCTCTAACTCCGCGCTTCATCACCCCTCTGGGCAGCCCCATAAGGAAGGCCCTTCACCTCACCAAGCTCGACCCACAAGACGCTTGGCTTCCCATCACTGAATCCAGAAATGGAAACGCCTACTATGCTGCCTTTCACGCTCTTACCTCCGGTATTGGAATTCAAGCCCTCATTCTTCCCGTAGCATTCACTGTCCTTGGATGGTAAGCCTATATCTTTTAATTTCGTGAAGTAATCTTTCTCTAGAATATTAATTCATTTTTTAACAAGAATTGGCAAATACAGGAGCTGGGGAGTCATAACTTTGACGTCGGCATTCATCTGGCAGCTGTACACCCTATGGATACTGGTCCAACTCCACGAGTCTGAATCTGGAACGCGCTACAGCAGATACCTCCAACTCTTCAATGCAACTTTTGGTAAGAAAACGGAAAATGAGGCTTTCAGCCTTTCATTGAATATGCAATATTTGAGGAACGTTCTGGTACGAAAGTAAAATCTCAACTAAATTCTCAGGTGAGAGGCTAGGGAAATTGCTAGCGGTATTCCCGATCATGTACCTATCAGGGGGTACGTGTGTGGCCTTGATCATCATCGGAGGCTCCACCATGAAGCTCTTCTTCCAGATAGTATGTGGGGCCACATGCCATGCGAAGCCATTAACAAACGTAGAGTGGTACCTGGTCTTCACCTGTGCTGCCGTCCTTCTATCTCAGCTCCCAAACTTGAACTCCATCGCCGGCGTTTCGCTTATCGGCGCCATCACGGCCGTCGGCTATTGTACGCTGATATGGGTGGTGTCTGTCACCGAGGGCAGAATGCCCGACGTGTCGTATGATCCGGTGAAGGCCAAATCCGAGATCGCCCGGATTTTCGGGATATTCAATGCACTCGGGATTATAGCTTTTGCTTTCAGGGGCCACAATCTCATACTTGAGATACAGGTAAATAGTTATCCCCTTCTAATTTTTCAATGAATAAATTGAAAAAGTGAAGGGAAACGCTCGGTTTGTCACCCATCTCTTCAAAATATTTGGCCAGTTGGTTTGACAAGTCTTAATGCGGTTCTTTTAGCTTGGACAAATTTGAAAAAGTGACTTTTTCTATTGGATTTTAATAGAGATTAAATTTAATGGATTTGATTGGTCAATTATACGAGAAATTGCACTTACACACTTGATTGTAAAATTAGCTTTTCTCTTACAAAATCCAGTTTTGAACTTGTTCACATTAGAAAATTATAAGTTTTGTTTTCAGTATTTTAATAGGAGCTGATTTACACTCCTTAAAAATAGTAGAGGAGAGTATGGGTGTGCACAGCATAATGAGGTGCACTTTGCTCGCACCCGTGTGGCTCGCGAAGGACGGCTTTGATTTTGGTGTGATGTTGACCGTTAATCACCATTGATGAGATCAACGGTTACGGTTCGATCAGGTGTGATCAAGAAACATAATTCAAAGTTAACAGTCATTAAAGGTTTCTTCGAAGATTCTTCAACTTTGTTGGTTACTGACCCCATTTTCTAACATTTTCTATTTGGTCACTAAGGCTACACATACAAATGTGAAAGAGTACAAAACGTTATATTTTGTATTATTTAATTTATATGTATTTATATTATATATATTTGCATTTGTACTCTTTTCAAACTGAGCCTAAAAGATAAGAATAAGATGGAAAATGATGAATTTCAAAAAACTTCAAATGAAACTTTTCAATTTTTAAAAGCCCAATATACCTTTGTCTTTAAAGACAAGACCTTAAGAGCTAAATGATTCTTTCAAATTCCAATCATCTGAAGTGCTGCTAAATGAAAGACTTGCCAGGCAACACGTAGCGTCTGTTTAGTATCAACGCTGTTGCTCCAAAAAACGGTGATATATTAGTGTCATGTCGGAATAAATGGTGCTCTAAAAAATGTCTATTTGTTTGGAATCTATAAAAAACAGTGCTCTAAACCATGTCATAAAAATCAAGAAGGCGTAGTTTGAAGCAATGCCGAATTTAATGTTTTCTCAAATTACAGTTCATTACTTCCAATGCACACATTAGGCTGTATCTACAACATTGATGCCAAACATATACTTAATTTCTGACATATAATAGTCCTTTTATTTGCAAGGCCACAAGACCCAAGAACTGATAACCATCTGTGGCTTTACTGAATGGTTGTAAACTGAAAAAGCCGGAACCAACAAACTAGTCCGACCAAAGTGGGCCGTTCTGTTATAGATGTTGGCTTATTTCTGTTAAACTTGTCCAGATATATTCAATTTGACTTATTTATTTGAATAAAGCATGATTAAATTAAACTACAAGATTTGGGAGTCATGAGTCCTCTATCTCAATTGTCAAAACATTGAGGCAAAACCTTTGACAATTGAGTAGCCGAAGATGCTGACTGGCCATTATTATATTATTATAATACTGAGCACTTATAATTAGCTAAGAACAAAAATAACATCGAGTGCTGTGTGGTTAATTTAAAAGAAAAATTCCATTGTTTGCAGGCCACAATGCCTTCAAGTGAAAAGCATCCATCGCGGGTGCCCATGTGGAGAGGTGTGAAGGCTGCATATGCACTCATTGCCATTTGCTTGTTTCCCCTTGCAATAGGCGGCTACTGGGCTTACGGGCACAAGGTATATAACAGTATTGAGGTTGCTTATTTATTAGCAAAGTTAACTATTGAATTAATTTTTTAAATTTGGGATTTTTTAGATTTTGATATGGGAAAAGTTGGTCTTGGTGTCTATCAATTAAGATATTAATATTTTTTTTTTCAGATTCATGTGTGGGGTTGATGAAAAATTTATTTTTTCTGGATATTATTTAGGGAAATTTCCAAATTAGTACAATGTATTTAGGGCCTAGTGCCACTTTAATCCCCGAACCTTAAAATGCGACAATAAAGTATTCAAACTTCTAAAACATAATAATCCATTAACTATCATTAACTAGCTGTTAAGTAGCATTTAAAAAAGACATAAATACCCTTCAAGTGTTATTTAATTTTCTTTATCATCCATCTAAACGTTGACAAAAAATTAACAGTCATAAATCTTTGCCTTTTCCATTCAAGAAAGTTGGTTAGCAGCTAGTTAACAGAAGGTACTGGATTGTCAAGTTTTAAAAATTTGAGTACTGAATTATTGCATTTTAAAGTTCGGGAACCAAAGTGGCACTAGGACCAAAGTATAGGGTACCAATTGGGAATTATCTCTATTATTTATCCGGATAATGGATAAATAATTTTCTCACCAATTTAGGAATAAATTATAAATAAATGCACTTAATATTAAACACTTACCTGGGATAAATAGCTTCTCAAAAAACAAATGGGGCCTTGGATGAATGAAAAATAAATAAAAATAAATAAAGCCATGCTTAATGTGCTTAATTAATTTGCATGATTTTGATGGCAGATACCTCCAAACGGCGGGATGCTAACTGCACTGTACGCATTCCACGGGCGTGATACCTCAAGGGCTGTCCTTGGGTTAACAAGCTTATTGGTGGTGATTAACGCAGTGAGCTCCTTCCAGATCTACGGAATGCCCATGTTTGACCACATGGAGTCCCAATACACCAGTAGGATGAAGAAGCCATTGCCGTGGTGGCTACGTGCAGTTTCTCGGGCCATGTTCGGTTACGGTTGCTTCTTCATAGCGGTCGCTATCCCCTTCTTGGGAAGTTTGGCAGGTCTGATCGGAGGGCTGGCTTTACCTGTAACCTTAGCTTACCCATGTTTCATGTGGGTGGTTATTAAGAAACCCATGAGATTTAGCAAAATGTGGTGCCTTAATTGGGGGCTGGGACTCTTGGGAATGGGTCTCAGTGGCCTTTTGGTCGCCGCTGGAGTTTGGAGTGTGATTGATACCGGCATTAAAGTCAGCTTCTTCAAGCCTCAATAAGCCACAGAAAAGTCAGATAATTAAGAATAGGGTAGTTGACTTTTTAATGTTTCTATAGCTTGTTGCTATATATGCTATTAATTCTAACAGAAGCAGAAGAAACATTTGTTTTCATATGCTATTAATTCTAACAGAAGCAGAAGAAACATTTGTTTTCACATGCTATTAATTCAAAGTACTTTTTTTTTCTTCCCCTACAAAAAATCTCTCTATGATGTCTCACTCTTGTATAAACTTTTTATCATTTCTGTTCAATGACTCTGCAGAGAAGATTTTGTAATTTTGTGTGTTAATGTATAAAGGGTGATTTACTGAGGAATCGTTTTGGGATTTGTTCCTCACAGAGCTCTCTTAATATTTTCTTATAAATAACAACACATAAGTATAATGTCCTATGAGATTGGTGTGAGGAGAATATAATATATTTGTTTGAAATGGTCGTGTAACCTCTTAAAACAGTTCATTCCAGGAATACCCCTAAACATAATAAATCAGATTTCTTCTCAAAACAAATAATTAAGAAAGAGAAACACCCAAGGACAAGGAGTACAAAGCTCAGCCAGATATTTTGTCTTTGCCCATTTGGGATCGGTCACAAATCTTTGCAAACAAAGCTCAACCAGAAGTAAACTTCAAGTGTTTTTATTAGTGGTCTTCTCATGGCTGACATTAGTCCTTGGAAGTCTTTCTTCCAAAGCTCTTTCCTTACCTGTTTGGTAAGCTTCTCTTGTCTTAGGCTGTCGGGCTTCCACAGAGTTCCTTTCTCCGCATCACCCAACATGTTATCATAATGTTGCATTGCAGCTCTTCCATGAAGCGTTTCTTCTCATGTTTCAGTTGTTTCTACTCAGTATAACGCAGTTTACTTGAGCTCTCTTTGTTTCAGAAGACACTGCTCCACACGATGATCCAGAAACCATCTTTATCTTTACATTGATGTTGTTTGAATCATAAACGTCATGAAGCTGAAGCATCATTTGGGAGCAGTAGGGGTGTCAACGAACGGGTTTTGGCTTCCACCTGTCCAAATCAAAATCAATTTGGATAGATTGGATGAACTAATAAAACATTAAATTGAACCAGTTTAGACTTAATAGTCCAAAATATTTATTGGACTGGATTTGGCTTAATCCATCTATAATGAATTCATATTGAATTGATCGGATTGAACCAATATCCAGTCTATTGATAGAAAATAAGAATACAGGTGTGAATAGACCATGTTTGGGTATAAATTGAAACCAATTTGAATAGATGGGATGGTCTACACATTGAATTGGACTCGTCCAAAATGATTCAAAGTATTCTTCAGATTGGATTGAACCTTATCTATAATGGATTCTTATTAGATCAGATCGGATTGGACCAACTCCAATCCAATTAACACCCCTAGCAGGAATCAATAATATCAAACTTCTACTCCGAACTTGTCCCTGACTGACACTTCCGGTGATAACTAGTATGGTCTCCATAGAATCTTAGAAAACCATATAGTCTAATAGTCTTCTACCTGAAAAAGCATTTCTTATCCCTTTCTGTTTTTACTGTTGTCCCTTTTCCTCTTTTTTTTATCATCTTACGATGTTTATCCATTTTCTATCTATTCTTTCGGAAAAGAACTTAGGGCTGTTTGGTTTATAGTTAGAATTGGAATTGAAATGATTTATTCCCATAGTCTGTTTGGTTTACATAGGATCAAAATGGGAATTAGAATCAGCTGAAAGGGGATTTTATTCCAAAGGGAAGAGAGGGAATGACCATCAAATAGGGGGGGAATGCCATTCCAACAGAACTGAAAATGAGATTCTAATTCTGACCAACCAAACAATTACAATCCGAATAGCCCATTCTAATTCCAATTCTAGACCCCTAACCAAATGGGCCCTTAGAAGAAAGAGGACTCGATATTTCAGTGGGATACTTTTTGATCCATGGGTTCTCTTTTTTTCAAAATAGATAAGCCCATCTCAAAAGAGGACTAGAAGAAAGAGCAGGAAGAAGAAGAGATGGCAGATAAATGTTCTTCTTCACTTCTTTACTAGAGATATATGTGGACCCATGATGCAAGGTCCAATGACGTTCAAGATGGTGTCCACACCAAGAACCAGTTTGCAAGGGAGCATTATTTGGAGCATTGTATGAAATAGGGCATAAGTGGATCAACCCGTCTTGTTGGACCAATTGTCATCTGACGTCAGGTTTGATCCCTGGCATGTTGACTCTTAGGCCCTGTTTGTTTTCCACTCACCAACTTTACAATGTTTTATTTGTTTTTAATAAATATTGCGCTTACGGTAAAGTTACCATTCACCAACTTTACATTATTCTTTTTCCAATAAGTATTGCACCCACGGTGAAGTTAATTTTATTTATCCGAGTAAAATTTATCTATCTCCCAAGTGGGTAAATATGTTTCCCAAAAGTTTATAAAACATAATAAGGCAAATTTGCCCATTATAATATGGATTTTTTATGAATAAAAAAAGTCATTATATTACTTACACGAGGATTAGAAAAAACATAGGTAAGTGAAAACTTACTCGGATAAGTATTACCTAGGTAAGTATAGTTACCTGAGTAAGTGACCAATTTGTAAATGAACAAGACCTAATAAGGGCAAAATAGTTGCAAATATAATCAACATTTCAGTACAACCATGCTTAGAAATAGCAGAAAAGCCTTTCAACACAACCATTGTAGTAGATTGGGACAAAATAGTTCCATATATTCATTCATGGAAAATAGAAAAAATAATTTTTTTGTCCGAAATAATAGAGGGGAAAAATAATTGCAGATATTGATGTTATTTGTTAACAGCTCAGCAGCCATTAGTCTAACTTGAGTCAAAAATGTAATTTTATACTTCCCTTAAGGCTAAGTTTGGAAAGAGCATAAATGCAAATATATAATGTAAATATATACAAAATAATACAAAATACAAGATTTCGCATTCTACATATTTATATTTTTACTTCTTCCGAACTGAGTCTAAGGTTTAGTTTGGGAAGAATAGAAATACAAATATGTATGGTATAAAACCTTATATTTACACTGTATATACTTGCATTGGTATTCTTTCCAAATTGAGTGTAAGGCCTAGTTTGGAAAGAGTACAAATCAGGATTTTTAAAACTGAACAAGACAATGAATCAGTCAGGGGTCCAGTTCCTAGGTTAAATGGTTTGACTATTTGAATAAGATTTGCCAAAAAAACGTTGGTTTGACCATTTGAATAAAAATTAAAAAATAAAAAATAAAACAAAAATGGTCAAAAATGCTGAATGGTTCGACTACCCGAGTCAACGATTTGCTGACCAAACCAACGTTTTTTTGGCAAAATAATAGTTTTGGGCTAAAACGGAATAGTCACTTGACCGGTTCCCAGTTTCCGATCTGATCATCTAGTCTGATCCGATTTTGAAAACATTGGTACAAATACAAATATGTACAGTGGAAATACATAAAAAAAACAAGGTTTTGTACTCTATATTTTTGTTTTTGTACTCCTTCCAAACTAAGCCTTAGGCTGTGTTTGGTTACAATGTAAATAAATTTGCATTGATGCAAAACTATGACAGTGCAAATGATTTGAGTGTAAATTCTGACTTATTTTTGTTTCAAATTTTAGCTTATCTTGTTTGATCGTAGTACAAATAAAGTAAATTAAGACATGAAGCAGAATAAAGTAAAATCCAAAACAAAATTAAATAAGAATTTGCATGTTTTTTCATTTGCATTTCCATACATTTATACTAGTGCAAATAAAATTGCACTGCAACTAAACACAACCTTAGGCTCAGTTTAGAAGGAGTACAAACACAAATGTACAAAGCGCAAAACCTTATATTTTGTATGCATTTGAACTGTACATATTTGCATTTGTATTCTTTCCAAATTGAACCTTAGGTTCAGTTAAGAAAGAACACAAATACAAATATGCAGAATGCAAAACCTTATATTTTGTATTATTTATTTGTATCTGCTCTATACATATTTGTATCTACTCTTTCCAAATTGAGCCTAACTATTGAGTAAAAGAGATACAAATTACAAGGGTGCTTTGGTAATACACAAGCTACATGGGGTGTTTCAGTTAATACAGTAAAGTATGTGTACATGAGTATCTTATAAATTAGAAAAACTATGTATTTTGCATTTAATTATGCATTGTAAATTTGTAATGCAAGAAGTTAAAGACCATGTAGAATTGAGAATTGTTAATAAACCCAATGTTGGTCCCGGCTTTTTGGGGTCTTCCAAAGTGGTGAATTGGAAAACGACTTAACCTTGGCCATTTTGTTGAACGAAGTGGCCTGGCCACTCTCTAATAGATTTAAAATTAAAATCCAACGATCGCTTTTCTGCCCGATATTTTACCTATGAAATTGTTGAAATGTTCGAAATGGTTTTACTCGGTGTTTTAAAAATCGATCTAGAATTATAACTGTTCTGATCACCGATTTTTGGGTTGACGGTTTAACCGTTCAGTTAAAATAAAAGATCTATTTTTATGAAAAAATAAAAGAAATGGCCAAAAATTATTAAACAGGTTAAACGGGAGCAAGCCTGGATTGGGGATGGACTACCCCCGTTGTGGCTCTTGAAAAAATAAAATAAAATAAGATTATATTCTTAATATCATTTCATAACCTTTTTTTCTTAGGATTTAATTTATTTGATAATTTGAATATGCAAGTCAAGAAAAAGAAATATAGTTTGTATTTACTTTGTACGGCTGTTAATGTTATGCTTAAAAAGCGTAAAGCTACATATCATTTTTGGGCCGGGTATTGTCTTTCTTAGGCTAAACTCGATGAGAAGTAATATATAGGCTTGAAAGTGCTTGGATTGGGTGAGACTGGATCACATAAAAATCCTTATGGGCTTCATTTTTCAACCACGGGCGTGCTCCAGTTAAGTTTGAGCTTAGAATGACCTGGCCCATGTTCATTCTACTGCCTCAAAGGAGCCACATGCTCAATCCTGTGGAATAGTGGTAATGTGGTATTCTGGTTCTGTTATGCCTAGGGGATTTATTACACGGCATTTGGTTACACATTTCAATAGAAAGTATCTGGTATTCCAGAGGCAAAATGAGCAATCACTGCTTGCTTATCCACCTAGAACTGTAAAGTGGGCCAGTACAGTCCAATACGATATGGGCCATTCCAGGCCTGTCACTGTAGTAATTGGGCTTTGCCATGGTCTGCCCAGATTCCTAGGCTGTGCTGTGTTGGGTTTTAAGGCCCATGGGCTAGTACGATACAACATGATAAAGAGGGCCAGGCTTGCAAAGCAGCCCGGCACAATCCCCATATACACACGTAGTGGCCCAGCACAATAAATCTGTATATATATATATATATATATATAAATTTTTATGTATACTATTTTATTCCAATTTTATTGTTATATTTTTCAACCTCATTTTATTGTTTCATATATAAATACATCAAAATTCATATAAAATAAAATTTTAAGACATTTTTTAATTTCCTATTTATCTTGTTAATTTATTTTAACTTTTTATATTTTTCTAAAAAAATTGTATCATCCACAGCCCACCCTGGCCCGGTCCGGCATGACGGGCCCATCTAAGCTCATACCACAGGTCGTGCTAGGCTTTCCCTTTCAAGGAGTTCTGGGCACAGTACGACCTGCACCGAAAGTGGGCCACGGTCCACATTACACCTCTACATCCACCAAATGTCGCCTAAGTGCCTATCGAATGGGATGGGCCAACCTGAGCACATCCCATGCGCAATTTCCAATATATGCTTGATTTTGAATTGGACATTGACTTTGAGGACGACCTGGTAGTCTTACTACGCTCACGCACGGGCATGGTTAAGGTTTCACTGATAGGATTGGCTCGCTTGAGCGAGAGCACATGGTCTCACTTGCCAATCCCAACTCCACTTGGGCCTCCGCCTCCTGTCCAGTCGACCTTTCCTAAAATCCATGCCCACACCATTCTAACAGTTTTTTGTAATCTTGCATTGAGATTGAGAATATCTCTCGATAAAATAAAATACATAAACAGGAAAATATTTTTAATGGAAGGCAATAAAGATTGCTCGAACAGGTTTTGCTCTGACCGAAATCAAACTCATAGTGATCAATCTAAACCATCTATAATCCTTAGATTGGCTGTGTTTAGTTCCTTAATCGGAAGCTTAATCATTAAGGTTGACAGTCACTTTGGGGTAGAAACATGGCCCATGAATAACACGCATCAAGCCCAGACAAAAGTTCAACATTGGCCAGGTTGAACGAAAGTATTGCTTTTATTTGTCTACTTGTTTATCGTGAAAATTTTTTTTGTTTGGTAGCTAGGTGACATGAGATACCTAATCTAATCTCTTCACCAATCGCTATGCTTGATTTGAAGGAAAGAGTAGGGAAAGGAAGGAAAATGTCGGAAAACCTGTACAAGATTTGTAAAGGTTTCTTCCTTTCCCTTATTTTTTCTATATTTTTCCTTCAAACCAAACATTAAGCAAATGATAGAAGATATTGATAGTCCCACTTTGCCACGAAACTTCTAATTATTTATATCTACTATCACGTTAACAAAAGGTGGGGTGCTGGACACTGGGAATAGAAAACCCGTCCCATGGTCCCATCCCTTTATTATAGTGTTCTTTCCTTTTGCTTCATATAAAGCACACGGGTCGTGATAATGCTAATTAACAACTAACGTTGATCTATCATCCCATTATCAGATGTGTTTGGCAATTGAACGGGTTTGGGTTGAGCTTTAACCCAATACATCTAACCCGCCAAGCCGTACTAATGATCCATTTAGATGACGGGTTGGGTTTAACGGGTTTAACAGTTGGAAATTGCCACTACTAATGTGATTAAACACAATGAGCCAGATGCCTGTATAAGGAATAAGATAAAAAAAAAAGTCATTTATTAAAACACTATAATTTCATAGATTTACTAAATCCTATGTTATAGTGTATATTTTACTAAAGCATCTCCTATAGTTTTCAGTCGATTTATTTAATTAACCTTTCATTAGATGATTGTAGAAAATGATAGTTTTAACTCTAAAGTTCATTGAAATAAATTTAATAAGATATAAATAAAAATGAAATGCAATTTTGCCCTTAGTAAAACAAGATCAACCACTCTATTTGTCTCTATTTGGTCAATTTTGTTTTTTGTACGAAAGAAGTGTTAGAGGCAATTTTGGATAAATAATCATGGGCCCATGACCTTCATCATTTTCCAATCAGTTTAGGTGATCATGTTACTATTTTTAGATGGAAAAACAAACACTTTTTACTAAAACATCTCCTATGGTTTACAATCAATTTATTTAATTGACCTTCCATTAGATGATAGTGGAAAATGATAGTTTTGACCCTAATGTCCATTGGAATAAATTTAATCAAAAGGAAATAAAAATGAAGTACAATTTTGCCCTTAGTAAAACAAGATCAACCACTCATTTGGCTCCATTTGGTCAGTGTTATTTTTTATACAAAGAAGTGTTAGAGGTAATTTTGGATAAATAATCATGGGCCCATGCCGTTCAAACACTTTTTAATGAAAAGTAGATTGAGTAAATAGGTTGAAAACTATAGGGGATGTCTTAATAAAATGAAAACCATAGGGTAGGTTTAAATAAATCCATAAAACTATAAGGGTGTTCTAATAAATGACCCAAAAAAAGATGTTCACCTATGGCCATTTTTTTGGTAAAAAAATAGAGAAACAAACAGCTAGAAATAAAACAAACAAAAAAAAAAAAAACAAAGAGAGAAAAACAAAGAAAAAAGACCACCCTAGGGAGGTTTTATTAGGGGTGCTCACAATTCGGTTAATCATACCATGGGCCTAATTTTCAAACCAAACCAATAGTATTGGTTTTTGGAGAACTGGTAACCAAAACCAAATTGAAGCCGATCAGTTATCCAGTTGATCAGTTTAGTTAACTGCCAGTTTAGTTTGTCAGTTTTTCAGTCTTTTTGATTTTTATAAAATATATTATAAATAAATATATACATATATAATAAAAATTAGAAATATATAATATTATATTACAAATAATATATTATATATTATAAATATATATATTCATTTTAATATATATATATATATATACTAGTTGGTTCAGTTAACTACTGATTTTTTATATTGATTAATGAAAATTGAACCAGTATCTTTGATTTTTCAAAAATATTGAACTAATCAGTTCAATTAACCAGAATTTTCCGTTTGGCCTAGTCAGTTCAATTCAAAATTTCGGTTTTTCTTGATAACCGTAGGATTTGAAACCTCACTAGCTAATAGCCTCGAACTCACCCCCAGCCAGCAACGAAGCCAACCCCGAAACAGCAACTAAACCAGATCTTCCTTTGGCTGCAAACTCATGAGCTGCTCCATTATAAGTTCTATTAATAAGGGACAACCTGAGCCATCTAGGTTATACAAATCCTTTAACAGCGGCCACATTGAAGGCGAATAAGCAAAATATTACTGATTAACAACATTTATTATGTTGGCAGAATCACAATCCATACAAATGATGAATAACTTGAAGCCCAAGTTCACCTATGGCGATGAACCCTAGTCCAATGTTTTCATAACCGGACTTGACCAGATGGTCGGATTCGAATCGATCACTTGACCGGTCCCGTTTTATTCTATAACTGTTTTTTGGCCAAAATTTGTTGATTTGATCAGCAAATCACTAATCTGGGCAGTCGAGTTTAACAATTTTTTATCATTTTTTGTTTTTTTACTTTTTTAATTTTTTTTTTTGTTTTTTTATCAGAATAGGCCATCCATTTGATTCAAATGGTCAGACTGCTCGACTCAGGAACTAGACCCCTGAATGGTTTATTGTCCAATTCAATTTTAAAAACCGTCCCCTTGTCCAGGATATGTGGTCTGTTTCGTCTTATGAAAGACATATTAAGAGTCAAAGACTCAAAGTAGCTTGGCAGTGCAGAGACGGACTATCGGTCTATTGCGAGGGTTGAGGTCTTTGAGGAGGTGCCCAGGCTCCTCATTAGCTACTAGTGTACGTTCTAGGGCTGTTCATGGGTCGGGTTGGGTCAGCTTACTAGGGTTTTCCCAACTAACCCGACATGGTCGGGTTACCTGAGATGGAAACCGAAACCAACCCAGTGTTAAGCAAAACCGACCTGGTCGGTTTGGGTCAGTTTTGGTTTTTCTCCTGTACAAAAAGGACATAGAAGTCTAAAAGAAAATATCTATTCTGAAAACTGAAAACTGAAGTTTTTAAGATATTTTCTGGAAATATATTTAAAAAGTTAGAATTAAAATAGAAGACAAAAGTTATCAAGAAAATAGAAAGTCAAACTGTTTTATAGAAAGAATGCTGAAATTTGTATATTTCAGGAAACTTTCTAAGTTCTAATC
This sequence comes from Nelumbo nucifera, assembly GCF_000365185.1. Next base: position 4,206,152 of record NW_010729120.1, on the reverse strand, counting down.
TAAGTAAAAAAGGACACCTAATTCTAATTGTAATTGTCTAATTGGTTGCCTATTTGGTGTAAAAGACTATAGAAAGTAGGATAGAGACAACTTAGTTAAATAGGAACTAGAAGACTAGGTTAGGTTGTAATTAGGAATTATGATGGAGTCAACTTAGTTAAATAGGAACTAAGTCGGTTCGGTTCGGGTCGGTTTTGGTTTTCACACAAGATAACCGAAACCGACCCGAACCATCGGTTTATGAATTTATACAACCCAAAACCGACTGGTGCTTATGAAAACTTGGCCAATTCGAGTTGGATCAGTCTGGGTTGGTTGGTTTGGTCGGGTTGGGCCTTCTTATGAACAGCCCTAGTACGTTCATATTTTCTCTTCACATAAACGGCAATGATCATATGGAAATTTGCAGCCTACCGCGTTTCAGTTCACACTTTTTCCTTTTGCACTTTAGGTTGCATTTGGATGTGATGTAAATAAAGAAGTTTTGTAGGCATTTGGAAAAAGGGTGTAAATTATTATCGATGTAAAATTTCACTTTGGTTCAGTTTTGCATGCGTTTGGATGGAGTGGAGTTTTACGTTGATAATTGATGTAAAATCTCATCAGTTTTAAAGTTCATTACACTCTTCCACCCATCACTATTTTCAAAAAGCAAGGGTTACTTTCATGGTTTAGTGTAAAACGTCATCAGTGTATTTTTACAACGATGACGTTTTACACTGATTCCAAACACAGCCTTAGGTTGTGTTTGGTTGCAATACAATTTTATTTGCATTAATACAAATGCATGGATTGGGAATGCAAATGAAGAAAATGCAAATTCCCACTTAATTTTGTTTTTTATTTTACCTTATTTTAATTCATGTCTTAGTTTACTTCATTTTTATTACAATCAAACAAAATAAGCCAAAATTTGAAACAAAAATAGGTCAGAATTTACAATCAAACCATTTGCACTGTCATAGTTTTGCGTCAGTGCAAATTTATTTACATTGCAACCAAACACAGCCTTAATTTCATTTGGTGATTCTTCAGCACTTTCACGGGTGTTTCTGAAAAAAGAGAAGTGATACTTTGCACTATGTCTATCGATTGTGTTGGCCACAAACGAGACTTATTGGGGTTCCTTTTAGTGTCAAATGTAGACAATCTGCCAAGAATTGGGCTCTTTTATAGAATCTGAAGATGGAGATTGTTGCTTCTTTCCACTGTGGTACCTCCATCTCCTTTTCCTTCTTAATCAACTTGCTTTATCATTACCACTTGTGAGAGACAAAATTAATCCGACTTTGTTTTTCTTTTTCTTAAATAACAATCTTCATTACTTTCCTGGTTTAACTCAATGGGGACCTCATGAGGTTTTAGGTATAGGATAAAGTGTTTTTGCTCTTGTTTTGTTTTTTTTTATGTTTTTTTTTTTTTTTTTGTTCTTGTAGGCTGGGTTGAGAGGATGAGGTTGTGCTTTATATTTGAGTTTCTGAGAAAGGTGGGCTACGTCCTCCCCTTTGTTTAATCTTCCTCTTTTTTCATAATGGTGGATTAATAAAAGTTTAAGGTGACCACCCATTCATACATATCCTAGTCTAGTCTTATAATATGGATCCCAAGTTTTCACTTTTGACTGTACACACCACAAAACAAGGCCCCATGTCCCATTGGGATCGGATGTGTCTAGCTATTCCTAATTTAATTAATTTCTAAAGAAAATAAAGGGAAAATTCTATATTAGTATCTTATACTTTGGGTTTAGTGCCACTTTATTCTCCTAACTTTAAAATATGACAATTCAATATCTGAACTTTCAAAATATGACAATCCAGTACTTGTTGTTAACTACCTGTTAATCCGCCACTAAGTGGCATTTGAAAAAGACACAAATGTTCTTCAAGTATTATCTAATTTTCTTTATCAACCATTCAAAAATTGACAAAAAATTAACATACTCAAATCCTTGCCTCTTCTATTCAAGAAAGTTGAGGTCACCAGAATGCCCACTCATATGTGACCCCAACTTTCTTGAATGGAAAAGACAAAGATTTGGGACTGTTAATTTTTTGTCAACGTTTAGATGGTTGATAAGGAAAATTAAATAGCACTTGAAGGGTATTTGTGTATTTTTCAAATGCCACTTAACGGATGGTTAACAGCTAGTTAATGGTAAGTATTAGAGTGTCATGTTTAAAAGTTTAAATATTGAATTGTCATATTTTAAAGTTTAGAAATCAAAGTGGCACTAGGCCCAGAGTACAGGGTACTAATCCGAAATTTTCCCAAAAATAAAATACTAATACCAACCCTAATAAGTGTTTTGTTTTGATGAATGCCGTATACAAGAAATTGCTTTCCCTGTCCAAAGCACTAAATAAGAGAATCCTGAGGTGGCATCAACAATTAACACTCAATTAATTTCGCTTAAATCATGGCTTTTGTTTGACCTAAATAAAGGGTTTCCATCAACTTTTAATCAGTCTTCGTCTCAAAGACATAAAGTTAATTTAAGTGAGCGAGTAGTAACCTCTTGCAAACACTAAACCTAAAGGAAAGGGACAAGAAACCCCATACAGTGCTAGTGATTAGACCCTTCACTAGGCACCGCTACCCAGTTCCAGCCTTCCAGGTAGTGCACCTCACAAAGGGGCCGCTTATGCCCTAAAGTGAACAGATCTTCTAAGCATCTTCTCTGCACCGTCCGATATGAAATATGTAGTAGCTAGTGTGGTGTTGTTCAAAGGGCCTGGACGGCTGAACCCCAAGTCGCAATCCGATGGCGAGTCCACACATGTGGGCAATCATCCAGAATATGGACTTGGACTTGGAATTTTGGCTTGTCAACAACGAAAGTGCTAGATTATTTGGATGATTCTCATGTAATAATTCAACCACTAATCTCTCTGTATGGACATGAAGAAAATCATAATGTCACATTCTTGAGTAGTATAAAGATAGATCGGCCCCCACTGTCTTAATATTCATATATTTCCTTATATTAAGGCCCATTCGTTTACCGGTAACTATGTATGTATTCATCCGGGCAAAGGCAAAAGTTATTCGAATAAATTGTGGTGTCTATATTTATTTGCATCAACATCTTACCCACATTAGGAAAGTATCAATTACCCAAAAAATCAATACTAAAAAATAATCTTTTCATGAGACCCAAATTTAATAAATTGATTAATTATCCGGTTACCGGTAAAAGAAAGAGGCCTTAGCATTTAGCTAGGAATCGATCGCTTTAAATAATTATCAATTATATTTCATTATCACTATGTGACATCAACCATGTAGCAGCCAATAGTGATTAGTCAGTCTACGGCTTCTGCTCGGTCCGGTCTCTTCGCCCAGGCGGCCCTCATGAGTTCTCGGTGTTTGTTCTATTTCCGAGGCTCCTACTTTCTGGTTCCTGACCGTCAATAGACAAACCAACCTCAATCTGCCTGAATAAATAAAAGATTAAAGAAAGCCAGCCATCAACATCGACACCTACCAACTTCACCGCTGCAAACAATTAGTATATATACATGAGTGTTTTGGGTGTCTCTGTGATCGAGTCGAGAAGAGAGAGAGAGAGAGAGAGAGAGAGAGAGAGAGAGATGGGTGAAGTCTGTGAGATGGTGGAAATGGAATCGGTTGAAGTAAGAACAGCTGCATCTGTAGCAAGGACACCGCCCATCTCGGTCCCTCCCTTCCAACTCCATTCTCCATCCCTGACTCGATCGCCACTACTGGATTCCGCCCCAAGAGCACCCACAACCCCGCTGGCCTCGCGCTTAATTACCCCATTAACCAGCCCGATGAAGAAAGCGATCAAGAACATGCAAGGATACCTGGAAGACGTGGGCCACATCACCAAGCTTGATCCCCAAGATGCATGGCTTCCAATCACAGAGTCCAGAAATGGCAACGCCTACTACGCGGCTTTCCACACCCTCAGTTCCGGAATCGGATTTCAAGCCCTTGTGCTTCCCTTTGCCTTCATCTTCCTTGGGTGGTAAGTAATTCAGTATATCGCGCACAGAATATAATACAAGAATATACTTAATTATAATTGGAATCCACGATCCGAGATTCTGATGAAACTTCTAAGGATGCATTATCATATTGATTAATTCCCGGTTCACAAGATCGGAAAAGAAATTCTAACAAACAATTTCACTGGGTAGCGTCTGACTAGTCTGTAAAAATTAAATAAAAAACAATCTGGAAAGGAGAGCTGGCTTTATCTGATGTATCCTTTTCCTCTTTTTCTTTTCCCTTCTTTCTTTCAGGACATGGGGGATCCTATGTTTGTTGACGGCATTCGCTTGGCAGCTTTACACTCTGTGGTTGCTCGTCAATCTCCATGAATCCGTGCCTGGGACTCGCTACAGCAGATACCTCCAGTTAGCCATGGCAACTTTCGGTAAGCTCGCTGCTAATCACAAAGGACTTAAGATTTCAACATTATCGGAATGCCCTTAAAACCACATATGCTTAATATCAGTTTGCGAAAAGGCTTAAGAACTGGATGTTTGTAAAGAGAAACAACCATCCTATTGGATCGATGCCGAACCCCCCAAAACGTTGATGCCTGCAACGTTATTCCCTCTTAATTTACGTGTTCTAATTAAGACTTCAATCTGAACAGAAAGTGGAAGAGTGTAGACTTTTAGGTGGGTATATAGTGGTAGAAGCGCCAACCAATTCTGTCCACCATAATGAGAAGGGAAAACAATAATCAGCTAAGCCGTTCCTTGTCCACAAGTCCTGATAAATAATTAATAAAGGGATCAGTGGTCAAGTTAATAAGATCATCTGATCAAACAGCTGGTGAACCAAATCCCATCGCGATGAACCTACGCATAAAACATCAAAACCCCTGAAATTAAAAGACAAAACACGTTTTGTCTTTACCGCAACAACGACGTGAGAACACACGCAAAAGCAAAACTTATTGGGTCTTTCGTCGCGGAGACAGAAGAATTTCTGGTTAATTTGTGAGACACGATAGAGAAGGGGTTGCGTCATGTTAATTTCATTGTGTATGTCATCATAATTTGAGTCTCAGCAGCAGATAAAGCTATTGATTGACCCATTAATGCCACAGACCTCTCTGGACGGGAATTACCTAGTCCCTTCTCGATATCGATTCGTCATGGCGGTGAGGTTGGGAAAGCCGAAAGCTTAAGTACTGTATAACCCAGCACCGGCTCGAACTGGACTCCGAACCAGTTGCCAGGCCCACCATGAAAACGATTTAGGGATTATCAGATTCTAGAAAATCTCATCTCAGGCACCGATCGATGCAGATGCACGCACCTTTACACTGCTCTAATCACATATATGTGATCAATGGTGGTCATCCCAGGTGAAAAGCGAGGAAAGCTGCTGGCCCTGTTCCCCCTTAAGTACCTCTCAGGTGGCTCCTGCGTTGCGCTGATCATGTTCAACGGTGCAACCATGAAGCTTTTCTTTCGCACAGTGTGCGGGAACATGTGCAACGAGAAGCCATTGACGACTGTGGAGTGGTATTTGGTGTTCACGTGCCTGGCCATTGTTATAGCTCAGCTACCCAACTTGAATTCCATCGCCGGAGTGTCGCTGATCGGTGCCATCACCGCTGTGAGCTATTGTACCATCATATGGATCCTGTCCGTCAGCAAGACTAGGCCCACGAATGTCTCTTACAAGCCACTCGACGCAAAATCCGACATCGATAGGATTTGCGGTATACTCAACGCACTTGGGATCATTTCTTTTGCTTTCAGAGGTCATAATCTTGTGCTGGAAATACAGGTTGGTTGGTCCCTTTTTAATTAATTGTTTGCTTTGTTGTAGATATATATATTGGAAGAAAGCTAGTCATCTTGTTCCAAAGGAATTTTGCTTGATGCTTTGCCTTTGACATGATATATGGTTATTGACTTATTGTTGTTGCAGGGGACAATGCCGTCAAGTCTAAAACATCCGGCTCGCGTGCCCATGTGGAGAGGAGTGAAGCTTGCGTACCTGTTCATCGCAACCTGCTTATTTCCCCTCGCAATTGGTGGCTATTGGGCCTACGGAAATTCGGTGAGTATCCTAACTTAATTAGGGAGGTGCCGTTTGACAAGTTTTTTTTAGAAACAAAGCTCTTCCATAAGCCCACAAGATGGCCAAAAGAAGCATTGAGATTTTTGGGGTCTCGCTTTTAAAGCTTTAGGTGGTTTAGTCTAAATTCATTTAAAAGATGTTTATCGTGCAAAAGATCATAAAAGCTTTATTTGAAACTTTCAAAATGTGTCATTTTCCGTCTTTTTTTTATCCTTGCATCTTTCAATCTTTTCAAGGAGGTAGACTGACTTTTATAGAAACCCATAAGACCACACTAAAAGACTTGCCCAAATGCCACCTTATTCTCCCTCTACCACTACAGCTAGACTCTGAACTTGAATCTTCTCCTCACACAAACCTCATAGCATGTACCAATTGCATATGAAAATTTCTCCCATATTTGTATATTATTATTTATGAGAGATATTTTTAATACGTTCAAAACAGATCCCAATTGGATTGGACCGGTAGAGAACATGTTAGAAAATAAAACCTATTCAAATACCTCACTTAACAATTTAAGCTTTTAGGTTGAATGGTTTTTTGACATGGTATCATAGCCACTTTGACCAAGTGGTCTAGTACTTGATTCTTGTTATCCCATTATAATTAATTAAGTTTTTGCTCAAAGTATGGGTGGACTTGTTCTGTACACCCTTCAAGCCCAATGGACCCTTATGTGAGAGGACATGTTAGAAAATAAACCTATTCAAAGACCTCACTTGGCATCACTTAACATTTTAAGCTTTTAGGTTAAGTGGTTCTTTGACTCAACACAAGCAGATAATTGTCTTATTCTCTGTAATTTTATTTCTAATGCATGATGTAAAGCTTCCATATATATAATGGCAGATGCCTAATAATAATGCTGGGATACTGAGCGCCTTGTACAAATTCCATGGCCACGAAACGTCAAGATTCGTGCTAGGGTTAACATGCCTGCTCATTGTGATCAACGGACTAAGCTCATTCCAAATCTACGCCATGCCAATCTTCGACGACCTGGAGGCCGCCTATACCAGGAAGAAGAACAAGCCATGCCCACGGTGGCTCCGCGCAGCATTCAGGGCCCTCTTCGGCTGCATCGCATTCTTTATAGCGGTGGCTCTCCCCTTCTTGCCAAGCTTGGCCGGTCTGCTGGGAGGGATTGCCTTGCCCATAACCTTAGCCTACCCATGCTTCATGTGGATCGTCGTCAGGAAGCCTCAGCGATACGGTGTCATGTGTTGCGTCAACTGGGCGCTCGGATGCCTCGGCCTGATTCTCAGCGTTCTAGTAACCATCGCCGCGGTGTGGAAAATTGTTGACACCGATGTTAAATTCCACTTCTTCAGGCCCCAATGAAACTAGCTAAATTCCACTAACACCCATCCATCAGGATTCAGGCCATCGCTAAGCTATATATAAATTGAAGATTCAGCCGGCCACCCAGTTCTCATGATGTACATATACATCAAGTCGCACTTAAATGAATGAAATTTTGCATGCATAAGTGTACAAGTGTAAAACAGAGTTGAATATATCTTGCACTGTTTTAGTCTGTTATACTTTTCTTCCATTTTTTTCTCTTTGGGCACTATTATTTTTTCTCTTTTCTTTTTTCTTTTTGATATAATTGTAAGTAGATCCCTTTTATTAGAATTCTCAAAGGCCTCATTCGTTTTTCAGTAAGTTATTTATCCCATGCTCTTTTATTTCCCATGTAAATAAGGCAATAACCATTTTAGTCACAAAAAATTAATTATTAAAAGGGGCATTTTTATCCTATTCAAGTATTGACAACTTTCTCTCAGTGGGAAAGTTATTTACCTGTCCAAGAGATGGTATGTGATACACAGGGAAATAAACTTTCTCTACACCCCACATAAATCTGAAAAAAGAACATGAATTTTTTGGTCAAAACATTTCCCTCTCAAAATCCAAAAAAAAGAATGCCCCTAAAATGAGGCATGAAAATGTCGAAAATATTCATCTAGTTACTTCTGACTGAAATATTTGTTTTCCAAATTTGCCCTTATATCAATTGTTTAAATATAAAAATGCATTTTTAAATTCTCTTTATTTTATTGTTTTATAAAATTTATATTTTTATAGAAATCACCCTCGATAAAAATTTTGGATACTTTCATGTCGGTGGATTCAGGGGTCTACTTATAATTAAAGTTTTAAGGGAAGTGATTACATTGCAAATATCAAATTTAAAAGAAGATTTCAGCTGCTATGAGTCCTTTTTTTTTCTCTTGCTAAGAGGAATTTGTATAAGATTGGGACCCACTTTTGCTGCTGCTATGAGGCTATGAACCGAACATTGGTAGAATAATAAGTGTCAAAATTTCATGGGCTCCGCAATTCCGCATGAAAGACACATAAAATCTCGTGGTCATTGTTTGCCCTTTTCAGGAGTTAATAGTCTGTTTCCGCTTTTCAAGGGTTTGTGAGATCCACATGTATAATGGCTTACATCATGCTGATCATGTCATCTCTATGACATACTTCCTATGATGAACGTTCACCGTTGACTGAAACTCTCTCGATTCCAGCTTCTCCGAAATTGCTTAAGGTCATCTCGTTTCCTGGCTTGCCGCCATGAGAATGGAAAGTTTTTATCAACATGCACTCCTTCCATTAGGATTGCAAATTTTCAAAACTATCAAACTCTGGCTTCACTTTGTTACCTTTGCTACCAAAAAAGGCAAAATCTCTTTCTAAAACTGCGTTCTATTTTTTATTTTCGGGGCAATGTCTCTTTAGCACAAACATGCAACCATATTAAACTTATATTAATCCTTCATTGTGGCTTTGTATTGTTGCACTAAAATATTTCGTACCGTGTTTTCCTTTTTATTTTTATTTAGTTTAGAAAATATATACGTTTTGTTTTATTTCTGGAGACGATACCATCGATCGAAGGAAAATATATATATATATATATAGTAACAGAAGGATGAATTTTAATGGCGCACAGAGATAGAAGTAGAGTTAGGCAAAAAGGGGGCCTATGGGAAAGTTGGTTAACTGGTAAGCACCAAATGGTAAAAGCCAGCTGCGAAAAACGTGAAAATTAATCGAGTATTACAAGCTCTAATTTCATGTTCACACTTCACACCTTTACCATATAAATCATGCTTTGCACAGTGAGTTCATTTTGGAATTAGTTAGAATGAAATTTCTGTTTTCAAGAAAAGTGGAGGGAATGGTCCAAATAAGAATGAGAATGGGATTTCAATTCCATCCAATCAAATAGTTAGAACGGGAATAGTCCATTTCCATTCTAATTCTGATTCCGGAATCCTATTCCCACAACCCATATAAACCAATAGACCTTAAGAAATTTCCTCTATGACCCCTAATTTAGCCACATGGAATGATGACATCACATGTAGGGCCCATCCTAATTTCACTTCTGTAGTAAGACACGTTACCATGATGTGGGGTAAAAGAATATTTGCACCCAATGTTCTTTTAGTTAAAAAAGACAACGATGGGACTGAGTGGAAGTGTGGAACAATGCATAATGCGGTTGAAGCACTCCCTATATGCAAAGTTTTTACCTATACCAAAGGCCATGGTTTTGAAAACCCAGGAACCAGTCACGCAAACTGGTTTGTTTTACCCTAAATTCATTCCTGGGCCTAAAATCGTTGATTTGGCCAATAATTCCCTGACGTGCATAGTCGAACCGTCGAACTGCCAATATAGTCAATGATTTCTAGTCATTTTTATTTTAATTATTTTTTAATATTTTATTTTTTAAAATAGAATGGACCATCCGTTCAAACCAGGCAGATGAATCATTTGACCCAGAAACGGTAGCCAAAACAGTTTCGTGTCCGATCTTGTTTCTAAAACCTTGCCAAAAACCGCTTGGGGTTTACTAGTAACTGTGCATATGTATTGTACATAGCAATTTTTTTTTATGATAATGAAAACAAAAGTATGTTTCCAAAATTTTCTATGATTTTTTTATATATTTTTGTCTATAAAAATTTTTCTTATTTGTCACACTTATTTTTGTTTAATATGATTAATATATGATATTAGAGATATACCCAAATATTTTCTACAATTTTTTGTTTTTTTTACTTTTGTGTGTTATTATTATTATTATTATTAAATTAAATGCAATGTAGATCTCTTTTCCCGCAGTTTGGTAAAGGTGTGAAAGAACCCTGAAATCGAGGAAAATATGCAATCTTATCAACATTTTCCTCAATTTTGAAGCATAATTTCACATCAAAATTTTAAAAGCAAAGCTCTGTACTCAATTTCCATCTATAAAAATAGAACATTGATTTGCCATCTTCGTCGCCTCTTATCTCCAAGGAGCTCCATAGCTAAGCATCATCAATGGTCACCTTCACACAGCTCTGCCATCAAAGTGATAGTTGCCTCCATTGAGAAACCCTCTCCACCGTCCTTCGATGATCAAATTGTTGTTCCGCCATTCCCCCAACACGTACATCATAGTCTGACGGTGACTTGTGGCAGTGGTGAGTGAAGATTAATTACTAGCACCGAAACACTTCAACAAAGATCAATAGTCGTGTTCATGGTGGGTACAATCAGCGTAGTTCTACATGTCGATTACCAAGAGAATGGAGGTTTTCATAGACCGAGGTTAGCTCTCTTGTTTAGGTTTCTACCTTCTAAATTTTCTATACAAGAGGGAAAAACCCAAATTACACATTTAGCCTGGTCTTTTTAACAAATTACTGGAACTTGTTTGTGGCTACTAGCTAGTAGCTACAGACGCACAAAAAAAAAAATCGCAGCTAAAAGATTCTATTTGCCCGTGGCCATAATTGTATAGGCTTTAACTACAAACATATTGTCCATGGCTAATAACTATTTATAGCTATAACTATGGATTTTAGTTATCCATGGTTGCTGAGAGTGATCATTTCAGCCCAGCCCAATCTAGAAATTTTAAGCTTGGGCCTGATTTTTTATTTAGGATCGGCCCAATTCTAGGCTCATATCATACCCACAAATTTTAGGGTCAGACTTGGGCCTATTATTTCAAGCCCAGTTCGAGCCCAACCTGACCTGCATATATTTAAATATATGTATTTTTACACATAATATATACATACATACATACATATATATATAGTTCTTTTATGTTATACTATATTATATATATATATAAATATTATAATTTGACAATTATAATATTATATATATAATATATATGATATTTTATATTATATAAGGTATAAAATAAATTTATATGCATATTAATCATATATCATATTTAATATAAAATATTATATATACATAAAAGACTTAGGCCCGAGCATGTGTAGGGCCCGACCTTGGCTACTATTTTAGGCTTGGAACTTAGGTCGGGTCAAGCCCTAACCTAGGATTTGTTATTATTATTATTATTATTATTATTATTATTATTATTATTATTATTATTATTATTATTATTATTATTATTATTTGATTAATTAATTAATTAAGGGTTTTTTAATACACAACTAAGCACAAATGTCCGACCCACACCTAGGTTGGGCCTGGGCAGCCATAAACATCATTGATACCTTATTAAAGCTCGAATCCTGATCATCCCTACTAGGGGTGCCTAGCCTGAAACTCCTAGTACGGGTAAATTAGCCCCATTAATATATAATTATTAATTAATTAAATGTTAAATATTATTTTAGTTAATTTTTATTAATAATTATTTAAGTAATAATGTTTTGTATTATTTTCTATTTTATATTAATTATTCATATTTTATTAATTAGTTAATTGATTGATTTTAATACGACTAAGCCCAAATGCCCAACCCGCACTCTTGTTGGGCTTGGGAAGACATAAACATCATTGATACCTTGTTAAAACCCGTCTCATGATCATCACTACAAGGGCTTGAACTAAAAACCCGGCTCAGTCAAACCCACAAATCCTGGGCTTGCACACAAGTTTTTTGGTTTAGGCCTAGCCCAACTCAAAGGTAGGATCATAAAAAAAAGGGTAAAATACAAAAAACTCTCCTCAAGTTTTGAGTTCTGTGTTTTTTAGACTCGATTTATGATTAGTTTAAGTTCTAAGTTTTATGTTTTTTAGGTTCGATTTTTTATGTCTTTAAGTTCGACTTCTGATTTATTTAAGTTCGATTTCTGTGTTTTTTATGTTTAAGTTCTGAGTTCTTTTTAGGTTTGATTTCTGATTTATTTATGTTCTGAGTTCTGTGTTTTTCTAGGTTCGATTTCTGATTTCTTTAAGTTCGACTTCTAATTTATTTAAGTTCGATTTCTGTGTTTTTTAGGTTCGAATTCTGATTTATTTAAGATCTGATTTCTGTGTTTTTTAGGTTCTATTTCTTGAGTTCATATTGAGTTCTGATTTTTTAAATTCGAGTTCTGATTTCTTAAGTTTGATTTCTGATTTTCTGAGATCGGAGTGATGGAGTGATAGGAATTCTAATTTTCTTGTAGGAGCTCAATTTTGTGCCATATTTATGTTTTGCATAGGTACTTTATCTTACAATGTTGAAATTGGTCCCCCACTACGACACTATCAAGGTTGACTTTAGTGATCAGATATAGGTCGGCTTTAGTGATCAAAAACGTTTTTAGGAATGCATGCATGGTTCAGATATAGGTCGGCTTTAGTGATTAGAAGCCATTACATCCTTAATATATGGGTATGCATTTTTTAGTGTTTGGTAATTTATTTGTACTTGTTTTCAGTCTGGTTAAATGGAATTTTCTATGGGTCATCATATTGATAATGAAGAGCATGAAGTAATTCACTATGTTGATATGAATGTATCTAATGTTGACCTAAATGTGCAAGATGAAATGTTTGACTACAAGTTTAGTGAAGATGAAGTCAATGATGGGGATGATAATATTATTATCTTTGATGCTGAGATGAATGAAAAGGATATCGGGATTCAAATAGTGAATGATAATGGCCTATCAGACAATGAACCCATATCAGAATATGAGAGCCTAATAGATTCAGATGATAATGGTGCAAGACATGTACTTGAAGTACCGGATGGAGATAACCAACCAACCAAATCAGAAAGCCATGACAACAAAGGGGCATAGTCCAAAAAACCAACCAACCAAATCAGATTTGTCAATCTAGGGCTAACTTTCATGATAGAACACATTTGATGGTAGGTCTTGCTCCTCTTGGTGAAGGATAATATACTTATACCCAAAGAAAAAGACAAAATCACAAATGGCATGGCCCCATATCCAATATTCTGCCTTGATTTCTATACATCTGCCTGGCTAACTGTGATGTATGGACAAAGTCCGGGTGTTCAATTAAGTAACTAGATTATTTGGGATTGTAAAGAAGAAGTAGAAAGTTCTAGTATGCCATTTTGGGTGGTTGGCAGCACATCTGTTTCATTTTTTCTTTTGGGGCATATGGGAATTTGGTTCTCTAAAATTGGGGTCGAGTGGGTTGTTGGAGTGTCCTGAGGCTTCTTGGTAAGGGTGAGTTTTGTTTATTTATGGCTGTTTGTTCTGGGTTGAGCATTCATATCCAGCATTAAACATGTTCTACTCTATTACAAATGTTCAATTACATATCTATAAAACTAAGACTCTCTTATACTTGTGAGTGAACCTTGAAAATGGCCCAAATGACGATAAAGAAAATAGTCACCAGTGCCATATTACTTGGTTTGCATGATGAATTTTGTCCATCCACCTTTGCACCCAAGTCAGTCAGTACTCCTTTCATTTCATATAACTAAGCCACTATTTTTTCCCTCATTACCTTTAATTCTGGATTGATTACCTCTTCCCATTGTTCCATCACCATTGAATAATTATCTTGGTCATCATCTTCATCGAAAGGGTTACACCATGAAAAAAAAATTACACTCTTTTGAATTTCCACCTATCTATTTGAAGAATAAAATAAGCATAAATAAATCATAGCTCCACAAATCAAGAAGAAAACTTGAGGTAAACTAAAGGGGAGGTTTTTATTATTGTCAGAAACTTGAGGGGAGGTTTTTGTATTTTACCCTGAAAAAGAGAGACTTTGTTGTACTTTTCCTCCTTCCCTCGTAAAACCCTCCATTCGCACCCAAACACTTTATTCTATTTTTCCCCTTCCCTCCTGAAACCTCTTATTCTGTTTTGACCTTTCTTTCGTTCTTCTTTCTATACCTTCAAACCCTTGTTGTCTTTCATCAAAGTGTTTCTATAGTGGACAGATCAATACATTTCCGAGTCTCAATTATTACAAGACTAATCCACCTAAGAAAGTAACCAAATAACCCATAGTAGATTTCCTTTAGTCAATGTCACCAATTATATTTGCATCTGTATAACCATCCAACACAAAAGTTTGCTCTTTCCAAGACATGACTCATCTTGGAGGTGCGAGGTGCCTTAGAGGTATCTAAGGACCCATTGCATTGCAGCCCAGTGTCTTTTGGTAGGATTTAAGAGGAATCTGCTTACAACTCAAACAACATGAGTGAAGTCAGATCTTGTGCAATTCATGGAAAATGTTAGACTTCCCACGGCTGACGCATAAAACATACCATTCATTTCTTCTGCTTCTTTTTCATTTGTAGGACATTGTTGTGAGCTTAATCTGAAATGTCCTACAAGTGGAGTATTAACTAGTTTAGCTTTGCTAAAATTGAATCTCTCCATATCTTTTCAATGTACCTCTCCTAAGACAACCATAGCCTTTTGTTCTTCCTGACTCAAAGAATCGTCATGCCTAGAATTGTTTAGCTAGTCTTAAATCCCTCATAGCAAAGGATTTCTTTAGCTCCTTCAACATCTCAATTTTCTTGGTATCTTGGCCAACAATCAACATATCATCACCATAGAGAATAATAATGAAATTAATTGTTTGAGAAATACTTTACAATTATACAATGGTCAAACGAGGTTTTGTTGAGCCTATGATTTGTCGTGAAGGATTCAAATGTCTTGTACCACTACCTCGGAGCTTGTTTGATTCCGTAAAGATTCTCCTTTAATCTTTTTAGTATCTTGGCCAACGATCAACATATCTGTTAAATAGAGTATGCCCTTAGCTCCAATCAGATTAATATACACAAAACATTTATCAATAAATGAATAAAGTACATTATTATTTTATGTTATAATTTGTTTATTTCTATGAATTGCTCCTTAAATTAGACACTTATGAGACTTGTGTTAATTTAAAATGTTCTCAGCCATTGGATAGACTTGGAGTTTATCCTAACAAGGGTGACACTAATGCACTATCGAATTGGCGGAGTAGCTTGTCTCAATTGGTAGGGTTAGACCCCAAGCACAAGCAGTGGGTGTTGTAAGAAACACTGAACTTGGACCAATTTCCAGTTATGCCCTAGACCTTGGAAATAGATGGATAAAATTGGAAAGTTACACTTAACCCCAGACTTGATTATGACACCACACTATATTTTGGACTGAATTGTCTTAGATATGCCAACCAATGAGGTCCATCAAGGGTTAAATATCTAGGTAAGTTGAGGAAATTTAGGAAATTACTTGAATGAGTGACAATAATGATAGGATCGGCCCCTTTGTTAGACAAATTGAATATCTAGATTTACATTCTCTCTAGTAGAAACCTAAACTATTGGTAATGGATTTTAACTGTATTTGAAATCTAATTTGCAAAATGTATTTGTATGTGTGGCTACTCGACCCGGAGGGTGAGGACGGATTTGGATATGGGGTTTGGATGGAGTCGCCACCTAAATTTTTGGAATTGGGAATTTAGGAAAACCTAGAATTTTCAACAAAAACATTTTGTTTTCTTGGTGACTCGTTGCCCAATGGGGATGAGATTCTTAGGGTCCGAGGACCAAGGTACGGTGCGGGAAGGTGTTAGACACCCCACACATGCCTGATTAAACCGACCTCCAATTCACTAATGTTACAAGGAAATTTAATTTTTATATTTGGGCTTAAAAGAGATAAACATCACACTAGATTAACCAATGAAGGAAATAACTTTTATCTAACAATTAGTATGAGAAGAAAATATTAAACTAAGAGATAACAATTAAATGATCAACTAGAAAATGTAAACTATGACTATCAAAATTGATCAAAAAAATCAAGTATAAGGCTAAAAACTAGCTGAAAGAAGTCGGAAATTTAAGAAGCTCTTAATGATAAATTACATAAATGTGACCTAAGATGCAATGCCATAAACGGTTAAAGATATTAAAGTAAAAAAAAAAAAAAAAGATCAATGTGATTACTAGAAATGAAAATGGGGTTTTTAACTAAACCTACTGCTAATGTGTAGAATGAAAGAGAGAAAAAAACTAATTGAGAGAGAGAGAATAAATGGAGATTAAGAGAGTAAGCGAATGGAGATTGAGAGAGGGATAGAATGGAAACTAAGGGGGACTTTTAAATGGGAAAAGGATAAAAAAAAAAAAAAAATTGAATGCTTGAACTTATGTAAAAGGAAAACATGTCAAACCTCTAATCTAATGAATTCTGGAATGATTGTTTACGGAATGCATGGGACTATAATCTAATTCAATAGAAAAGAAGAAAAAAAAAATGAAATGAAAACTCATCTTTAGAACTGCCTAGGTGATGACTATTCTAATGCACGAACTAAGATTTAAAGGGAAAAGAATGAAATGGTTAATAAAGAAAAAAAGGACACGATGTAACTATCAAACAAATACTAATAATGCACATTCAACAAAAAAATTAGAGATCTCAACAATAAAATTCCTCTTCGAATGGCTTCCTATAACAGAAATTATCTATAAGATTAATAGAGATGAAACATGATGTAAGCGTTCTTCAAAACAAAATTATAAAAATGCTAACCTATTACTCATGTGAAAACTATAAAATACTACCTAATCATTCATATGAAAGTGAATGACGGTGATCTCCCCTATTCAATAATAAAATTGTTGCATCAGTTACAAATCTATTCGACATGCATGACCTCTTCCTCTGATCTCCCCAACAACATGGACATATTTTCAGATGTTGTACATGCTGATCATGTGGCCCAAAGATGAATAAACGCTGATGTCTAGCTGTTGTTCTTTTCTGCTACATAGTCATCACTTAAAAAATGCTTCATGCTTCAAAACACAACCAAAGGGTTATGTGATTGTAACACCGGTATGGGGGAGCTCTAACGATTGTTGGAGAGTGAGTGGAGAAGGCCTTGGACGTGAGTGGATGAAGGTTGGAGCTGCTTGGGACGTGAAGGGGGTATTCTCTATCCTAACGAGTATAGAGTGATTGCTCTAGGCTTTTTTGTGTGTTTAGGATGTGAGAAAATATGGTATTTATAGATTTTTTGAGAGGGGAATGAAAGGCTGAGATGGGAGACAAGGGAGATCAATGGCTGTTGTTTAAATGGTTTTTGGAGAGAGATTGATTGAGAGAATGGGCTGTTAAGACAATTTTGTGAGAGATTTTCTAAATCAATCATGACAAAGAGTGAAAGATTTCAACAATTTACCTAAATTGGACATTCCAAATTTAGGTGATTGACTTGATTGATTGGAAGCTATAGAAAGAAGAACGAAAGAAAGGTCAAAACGGAGGGCCCGGACTGAATCTAGCTTCGGGTCGTGAAATGCCTTAGGTTCGAAGTTATTGTGAAAAGGATTATAAACGGAGGGCCCGGACTGAATCTAGCTTCGGGTCTCAAGATGGAGGGACTAATGGTATCGGAATTGGATGATCTTGGTACCATTGGAGTCGGAATTTCGAGCTCTATCCATTTAAAGGGTTGGATTTCAGATTTTTTGGGGGTTAGGATTTGGTATCAGAGATGATCCCAATCAGACGATCGAAATCGGTTCTGGTTTCGGGTCTTGAGATGAAGGGCTAAGCGATGTCGGATTCGGGTGATCTTGTTGTCGTTGGATTAGGATTTTTGAGCTCTACGTACCTATGGTTCAGATTTTGGATTTTATGTTAAATGAAGATTATGATCAAAATGACTCCGATCAGACGATTGGAATCAGTTCCAACTTCGGGTCTTAGGATGATGGGGTAAACGGAGTCGGACTTGGGTGATCTTGGTGTCGTTGGATTCGGATTTTTGGGCTCTACTACCTATGGTCTTGGATTTTGGATTTGATGTGAAATGAGGATTAGGATTAAAATGACTCCAATCAGATGATAGGAATCGGTTTCAGCTTCGGATCTTAGGATGATGGGGTAAAGGGTGTGAGACTTGGGTGATCTTGGTGTTGTTGGATTCAGATTTTTGGCCTCTACGTACCTATGGTTTGGATTTTGGATTTTATGTTAAATGAGGATTAGGATCAAAATGACTCTGATCGAACGATCAGAATTGGTTTCGGCTTCGGGACTTAGGATGATGGGGTAAACGATGTCGGACTCGGGTGATCTTGGTGTTGATGGATTCAGATTTTTGGAATCTATGTACCTGTGGTCTCGGATTTTGGATTTGATGTGAAATGGGGATTAGGATTAAAATGACTCCAGCCGGACGATCAAAATCGGTTCCGGCTTCGGGTCTTTGGATGAAGGGGTAAATGATGTCAGACTTTGGCGATCTTGGTGTCATTGGGTTTGGTTTTTCGATCATTATGTACCTATGGTTTTGGATCCTTTAGGCCCCAACTTTTGTAAAATTTCAAAAATGCCCCTAGGTCGATCACAAGGTTAATTGAAGCATGCTTGAAGCTCAAAATGCTACAGAAAGGCTAAGGGGCGCAAAAATGGGGTGTCTACAGTATGCTATATTATTATTTTATGAAAAAGTTTTGCAAAAGGTTTTAATCTCAGGATTCATCATAGTAGAAAGTGTGACATTGCATTTTGAAGTCAAGGAAGATGTTCTTCCCTGTAGGCAACGTTTTGATGATTATAGGCCAAAATGTTAGGTTTAAGAGACCATTATAGGGCTTATTACTTGATGAGCTTTATCTTACATAAGTCCATTTTCCTTGGGTCTTCATAGGGTGGGTAAATCCAAAGATCATTTATATGTAAATGTTGGGGTCAAACTGAGCCTAAGCTGATTTGGTCAATGGTTCACTGCTCCTGAGAAGTGAATTCGGCCTAACTTCTTCTAGAGGTAGGACCGAACCCTTATGGACTTGTGTAAGACCTTTGTAGGTTCCATGCCATACAATATTCAGGCCCAAAATGACCATGCAATACTTAGGACATGAGCCATTAAAGAAAATGGGCTTATGATTAGTTAAGAGATCACATGACAGCATAAGTTGCCTTGTGATTTGGGTTGAAAATGAGCATGTATTTGGGTATGAAGCACTCATTCTCTTAAGAAAATAATGATTATCAATTAAAGATAAGGTTCTGGTCCAAATTTGATTTGGATTTGGATCAGCTCCTAATTAGATTAGGAGAGTACTTTATATAAGGGACTAAGAGGGGAGGGACAAATTCACTAGTTCTTTCCAATCTCTTGCTCTCTTCTCTTCTCCCTTGCCTCCCCAAAACCCTAATTTGACCCATCTATGATAGGGACTGATTTACATAAGTTCTCTACTGTGTTTTTATAAGAAAAAACATCATAGAATATTAGGTTCACATACCCATATAGATCCAAGCAAGCTAGGAACCGATTTTGCTGAAACGGTGTTATTGAATTGGCTTCACGTACACACTGCGTCATCTTTAATTGGAGGCCGATTTTGGGATTGATATTGGGCATGAACTACCACTTTGGGATATACACATCATGGTTTTCGTATCGGGCATAATCAGTTTTAATTTGGGTTTCAAATCTGATCCAATTTAGTACAAGATCGATCCCGAAATTTTAGATTTCAAAATCACTAGGAAATCGGTTCTCGGGTTGGATTAGAAAATTTTTTAAAATTTAGCCAACCACCAAACCTAATTTAGCCATGTGAAACTTAATTTCTAACTCTTCCAACAATATCATCAACATAGAGAAGAAGAATAATGAAACTATTGTTTATTAACCAAGCTACTCTATTTTAAGGTTCATTCTTGCAGCCATAGCAAGAACCACCCTAATGGAAGACATCTTTACCACAGTGAGAATATTTCTTCAAAGTCTACTCCTTTTCTCTAACTTAAGTCTTTCACAACTAGACAAGCTTTGTATATAGGCTTTGAATCACTTCCTTCTCTTTTGGCACTAAACACCCACACATATTTTAGTGTTATTTTGCCTTTAGGTAGATTTACTAGTTCATAGGTGTGGTTGTCATGTAAGGATTCCATCTCATCTTGCATCGCCTTCAACCATTCCTCCCTATGCTTGCGTGATGCAAATTCCTTAAAACTCTGTGGTTCATTTCAATCAATGATAAGTAGATACTCATTAGGAGGATACATCTTGGAGGGTTACCTCAACCGTGTAGACTTCCCTAATTATTATTTCACTAGAGGCTTAGAAGGTGATTGTGCTTCTTAGAATTCAGTGAGTAGTTGAAGTACATACTTGCAAAGTTTCAAATTCTTCTTGAGTTTCTCCCTCAATTCCTTTATTTACCATAGGAGGATGACTTGGGCCTAAGTCCACAAAGCTTTCCTATTCAGACATAGGCTTGTCCACTTTCTCAAGGTCCTCAATAGTCTGATCCTCGAAAAGCACTACATCTCTACTCCGGATGACCTTTTTCTCTATAGGATCCCACAATGTGTAGATGAACTCTTCATGCCCATAAACCATGAAGATACAATGTTGTGCATTGCTATCCAACTTTGTCCTTTTGCCATTAGGAATATGAACAAAGGATCTACAATCAAAAACACATAAATGATCATAGGAAACATCCCTCCTTTGGCTTGGGTAACTTAGAGTGAGAAAACATGCACTTAATCCCTTCAACTATGGTGCAATCCATCATTTTTACTGCATTGTTCTGTTGAGGATCTTAGGAATGGTCTTCTCTAGGAGAAATCCTACAATAGGACTCGAAAGGGCTGTGATAATCAACACCATTGTCAGCCCTTACAAACTTTATTTTTTTCTATCAATTTCTCTTTTAACACTATTGTAAAAGTGCTTGAAAACTAACAATACTTAACCCTTAGATTTTTAGAGCAAAAACCCAAACTTTCTTGTAGTGATCATCAATGAATGTAACAAAGTATAGAGTGCTACCAAGTGTTCTAGCACTCATAGAGCACACATTAGTGTGCACAAAATCAAAGAGGTTCTGACTACAGTGTGAATAAGACCTTTAGAAGTAGACTTCATGTTGTTTTCTTAATAAATAATCAAAGCAGGTTTTCAAATGAGTATCTTTGGTAATAGGAAATAACTCCTACCTCACAAGAGTTTCAACTCCTTTTTCACTCATATGGCCAGACCTCTTGTGCCATAGATCAATAGAGAGGTATTGCACAACATTCACCTCTATGTTGCAAATCACAACTTGTGACACATAAAGGGTATTCACTTTTTCTCCCTTGAACACCACTAGAGATCCTCTTGTAAGTTTTCATTTCCTTTCACCAAAGTAACTAAAATGTTCAGGATCATCTAAGTAACTGGTAGAAATAAGGTTAAGGAAAATTTTAGGAACATGTATAACATTCTTTAGTAGCAAGTTGCAGCCAAGGTCAGCCTTCAAACAAGCATAACCTACACCAGCAATCTTAGCGGCACCATCATTTCTCAGCCAAACATAGCCATAGTCTCCATTAATGTAGGAAGAGAATAAATTTCATCGTGAGGTGACATGAAATGAGCGCCCAAATCTATTACCCAAATAGTCTTTGCATGCGAGTTCACTACTCTATCTCCATAGATGACAATGGCCTTTCCATTAGTTGCAACAACTTCTATGTCCTATTTTTTCTTGACCTCTTCTTTTTGAATTGTTCCCTTTTGAGCTTTCTGCACGTTCAATTTTTCCATAATGCTAGCACTTAACCCCCTTCATAGACTTAGATCTTTCTCAAGGCTTGTCCCTATCATTTTCATCAAACTTTTGCTCCTGCCTTGCTTTTCAACAATAAGAGCTTCAAATTGTAAAAATGTGCCATTCTCCTTCCTCCCCATCTCTTCATTGAATATGTTGTCCATTACCATAAGATCAGTAGGCCATTAGGAACTGAGTTGTTAAGTGAAACTACCAAGGTTTCTAACTATTATGTAGAGAACTCAAAAGAATTGAAGTAGTGCTTGAGCCTCATCATCATTAAATAATATCTTCATACTAGATAACTCATTTAGTACTTCTTGGAACTTTCTTAGATGCTCAACAACACTACAACCATCCTTGAACTTCATGTTTATCAACTTTTGAATTATGAAAGCCTTATTCTACAAGGCCTTGCACTCATACAGACTGTCCATCTTGAGCCATAGCTTATAATCATAGACCTTTTGTGCAACATAATGGAAGACACTTTAATCCACTCATTGTCTAATTTGTCCAACTGCTTTCCTATTCAAAAGTTCTCAATCATCATCAGTCTTGGTCTGGGGTTTAACACCTTTTAGCTTAATGGGCTGAAACCCTTTACAGTAAAGGATACCTTCCAGATTGTGTAGTTTAAAGTAGTCATCTTGAGCATTGTCCAGGAGCTTTCTTCCATCTCACTAGCAACTGATAGAAATCACACAACAATGAACTTTGGGCTCTGATACCAGTTTGTTGAATAAAAGAACATGTGATTTCTAAACAAATTGAAAACAGACAAGGTGAAGAAGACAATTGAGTGGAAATAAGAACAGGAAACAAGCACCCTAAATTTTTAATGTGGAAAACCCTTCTAGCAACTTGAAGGGAAAAAACTACATGGCACTAGCCCAAGAAACTTCCACTATCGATCCCTTACGATGGTGGGATTACAACCTCTAATCTCTGTTAGAAGATAATATAGCTAGAAGATGAATTCTTCTTCTTTTCAATTGCAAAAAATTGCCTTGGTGTTGTCTCAAATACATGTGGATGATGCGACCGACTCACTCACTTAAATCAATGAGAAATGCAAAATAAATAGAGGAGGATAATGGTCCATCTTCTAATTCTCCAATCATTAAATACCCAAAACAATAATCATCTCTTCATAGATTCACAAGGTCCTCAAGATACCAATAATTGCAAACTGGTGGAATACCAAAGGGTGCAAGGTTATAGAGAATCGTGAGACCAGATGCCACACAAGGCTAATGTCCGAGGAGTGATGAGGCGGAATTGGCAAGACCGTCACTCGAGGAGTCGAGGGGTTACCAACCCATGAAGCTTAATGTGGCCATGGATCCATAGGGTGCGAGGCTGTAAGGCCACAATCCCGTGAGGCACAAGATCACCATCACGTCCTTATGAGGGAAAACCAAACACTAAGAAACCTTGCAAAGATCCACAAGCAAATAATGGCTTTTGTTTTTCATTATTGTTGTTAGAATTATTTAAATATTCTAACAAAATTATATAATACCTTTAAAATATTCATTAAAAACACAAAAATAATTATAGTATATTTAATAATATTCATATTGTTAATAATTTTATATTTTTACGAAATTCAACACAGAAGTATGTAATAACAATATAAATTATGATTTTCCTTATTATTCAATTTAAACGTAATTCAAATAATAAAAAATTAACATGAAAAAAATAAAACATTATTTAAATATTTCAATAAATGAATATCTTAAATGAAAAATATTGAAAATAGCTAAATAATTATATAACAAAGTATTTAATATTATACAATAACTTAAAAATAAATAAAATTCAAATAATGAAAATTTTGAAATATTTTATATATTATTTATATATTTAAATAACTTAATATTTTAAATAATGCAATATTTAACATACTAGGTTTTAAACAGTTAAAATAACAAAATTATGTAATAAATTTAAAGAAAAAATCTTAAAAGTAGAAAAATAATTATAACATAATATTCAAATTAATAATAATTTAATATTTTACAAAATTAATATCACAACTATGTAGCTAATTTCACATATATCAATTAATAATTCTAGAAAATAACTTTTCAAAAAAATTAATATTTATTAATAATAAGTTTAAAATCTTAATACATATTTATTATATATTTATTTTTTTGATAAGTAATAAAATGATTTATTAAGAATGTTTAATATGTACCAACAAAAATTACAAAATAGAGATCCTATAGAGAGGCGCAAGATGCTACCTCAAAAAATAAAGCAAAATTACAATTGAGCCTAGAATAACTGATCCCTATGCACCCCTTGCTTGGCAAGAAAATCTGCTATCCCATTAGCTAATCTCCTTTCCCACTGAACTCTAACTATTAAATTGGATGTTAGCCACTTTCACCCCCTATATTTATTATATATTTATATATACTAAACATTACATTTTCAATAATTATGTATAAATCTATTTTTGTTTTTGTTATTCAACAGAAAATTTTTAATAGTTATTGGCGATTAAACTATTGTTATTTAACTTTTTAAATTTAATTTATTGTACTTATTGTATGTTTGTTATAATTTATTGGTTAATATTTATTAGAGATTAAACTATTATTTGAGATTACACTATTTATTGACTAATTGAATATATTTTTTAGTATTTGTTGTATTTTTGTAGTTATTGAAATTTTATTACTTATTTATTGCATATTCATTATCAATATATTTTCAATAATTGTGTATTTTCGCTATAAATTTTCAATAATTATTGGAGATTAAACTATTGTTATTTATCAGAGATTAGATTATCAATTTAGTTGAAATTATGAATGTTCACAGGTTGGTCCGGTTCGGTTGTATGCATTTTGGCCAACCAAATCGACCTAGTTAGGTTGGGGAGTTGGTCGCCCAAAACCGACTAATCGTTAGTGAAAACTAACCAACTCGGGTTGTATCGGTTTGGGTCAATTTTCAATTTGGTCAGTCGGTTCAAAAGATTTAAACTAAAAAAATAAATTTAAATTTAAAAATAAAACACAATGGCATTATTAAAAATAAATTTAAAAATTAAATTTATGATATAAAATATTTTAGACTAAGAAATATGGTAATTTACCCACTTCCGCGTATTAAAAAAAAATATTAAAAATATAAAACATTATTATATATCGATGATTGAGTTGTTCTATTGTCGAACCAAAGCCAATAAAAAATACTAAAAAACCGACCAACTCGGGTCAAATTGGTTGAGTTTATCAGTTTGATGAACAACCGTAGCTAAAATTAATTATTATTTTGTATTGTAAAAATTATTAAAAATAATATATAAAATATAAATAATTATTAATTATTTAAAAAATTAAAAATATAAAATAATTATATACTCTTATGAATTTCTATTGTTTAGCTTTCATTTAACAAATTTCGTACATCGTACAAGTCCCCGCTAGTATAAGCATATAATTAAAACTCTTTATCGTAGAGATCTGTTATGTTATGTTTTTAGTGAAGACATTACCTTGACAGTGAAGTATGAAGTTAGCTGTAGAGGATCAACACAAGATTAAGCATCCACATTACAGCTCTTTAGGATCTAAACATATCGAAGAAAGACAACCTGCCCTTGGGCTGCAGCTTATGATTTCCTACGGTCTTAGAAAAAGCTCCATTAGGACCAAGTAGACCCGAGAATGTTGTGGCAATGTTGATAGTAATCTGACTTTTAAGCGGGGACAAGACAAATTGTTAATAAAACAAAAAGGTTTCACCACCAAAAGGCCATGCAATTTGTGTCAAGTGGGACCACCCTATTTGTGTCAAATGGAACCACCTGACAGGGTATAATTAAGAAAACACAGAGTATGTTTAAGGAGACTGGATATGCTCTCAAAGAATGCTCTTCCCACCAACCAAACACAGTACATCGCAGCCATGCGTTGAGAATATCTCCCATAAATGACAATATACAAGAGAAATAAGTAAAGTTCAGCCAATCATTCTAACTTTTTTTTGTCAGCGCCAATCATTCGAATCCAAACAAATAAAACCTCCTCTGGAAACTTTGCCCATTGAGCTCTTTTATGACAAGTTCCATTTAAACTTATAGGGTTATAGGATATAAACCAGATGACCACCCAAATTACTACAAAACATCATATTGTTTGTTGGACAATATGATGAATTTATGATACTCCCAATCTTCTAAGCTTCAACTGCAGCCCCATGTGTTTACTTGATACTTAGTAAGTTGGGAAACGGTTTTGCCTTCCTTGCAGAAAGTAGATACACATACTTCTCAATTCGATACCATTAAAGGCATTGCAGTTGCGGTGGCATTCTAAGAACAGGCACTTTTGAAACATAACCCCCTTTTTTTTTTTCAGTGTGAACGTTTAGAAATTAGAACCCACTTTGTCCCTTGTTTCCATTTGTACTGAAACATAGAATCATGATTCATTATTCATGACTGAAATCCCTCCATGAACTTATATTTACTCTAAATACAAAAAAAGAACCACAAAAAGAAAGACGAGCCGCAGGGAATGCTCAAGAATTCAAACTTTACACAACAATTTTGGGTCGCTTTTCAGGGACCAAACTTTCCTAGGTTTTACATGGACAATGGCAGAAGCATTCTTCGCTTCTTTTTCCTGGCTAGTCTTACTTGCTTAGTTATTTTCATGCACACAAACAACAGCATTGCAACGCAAATCAAGCTAAAAGCAACTCTGACGTGCCTAAAATACAAAGAAACTGCGGAAAAAACCAACAAAGCAAGAACGACGAGTTCCCATATCACCCAGATCACAACATCCACCCTGTGTCCAACAAAAGCAAAACCACAACGTAAGCGTCATAAATATTAATTCAGAGATAATATAGCAAGTCTCTACACTACCTTTCCCTATCATTATTTCAAACCAAACACAGCCTTAAAAACATTATTATGCTATGGAAAAATTTTATGCATAAAAAATTAAAAACAGATACAGATGAATTCTTTATAAGTTGAAATCAAGATACATAAAAACTTTAATTCCAGCATTGAGAATGAACACCTCAGCGGCTCATGAGCTTGCAAAGTAGGCACTTAAGATGAATTAATGTAAGACGTGGTTGTATGATTGTCCTGATTTATCTCTGAAATTGTATGTAAAGAGATGGATAATGTAAATGTTTATGTTGATTGAATGGAATTAGCCTAAGGGCTGTTCAAAACAAAAATATTGAAGATGGAGACACCTGCTTATGATGATCTAGCATGTTTACCACATTGGACCATGAAACTGCTTAGTTTACATGGTTATGAACTTATGATGAGATGAAAAATGTCCTAAAGATGAATTAAAAGAAGAGAAGAATAAAGTATAATCCACAGCAGTTGTTAGTTCCCTTACAAAAAACATTTGAGGTCCTCCATTTAGCTAATGTTAAGTTGCTCAAACCTTCCAAAATTTGATATTCTAGCTAGAGCTAATAGATCCCTGGTTCATGGTGATCTAGGATGTTTTACTACATTGGATAATGAAACTGCTCAAATTCCAAGCAATGATACAATGAAATTTCTAAAGAGATGGAAATCAAATTACGGATAAACCAGGTCCTTAATATTTCATATCCTATGATTATACATTTTCTTTTCAAATTTGAACTCAAATTATTAGGACTTCAATCACCACTGCACCATAACATAATTGACTCCAAGGTACATCCCTCAAAATGCTAATAGTGAAAGCAAAAACAACAATACAGACTAGAAAATGTGTGGAAACAACATCAAAAGGCCAGGATGGCTACACCAAAGATGAGCCACATGCCCAAAAAAATAACTTTCTTAAGAGACCTTAATATCATTTTTTAGCTTTTCCATTTACACAAGAAATGAGTGGAGAATGATGCGAAAAAATATCAAAAGAAAGTAATTTGGCTAATCAATGTCATCTTCTCCTACCTTAGCCACTTCAAGTTCAAGGTAGAACAAGAAGAGAATGAGATCCATCTTACAGAAGGAGATCAAGTTGGAATACCCACAAGTTAAAAGAACATCTTGTTACAATAGAGACTAGCCTATGTCTCTCTTTCATTTAAATGATATTTTGACAAGGAGTTCCACCTTATCTATTGAATCTTGAATTAGTACTTAAATGAGATGGGTTCAAAAGGCATTCAGAGCACTTAACATGTTCTGAAGCTCTTCTTTTAGAATATCAAGCAATACATTGGAAATCAGAAATTATAAGCAAATATGGAGAGAATGCAGGTCAATCTACATTAAAATTCAAATTGAGACTTTTGCATTGCTTAGCAAGCACCTAATTAAAGATTTTTTCTGTTTTCTCCCCTCCATCAGGTCTTCCTTTAAGAAACCTACACTTTTATAATTCATAGATGGAAGTATTCAACCCACTAAGTTTCCATTTAGGCCCATTCGTTTTTCAAATGGTTAAAGGGGGGGAGGAGGAGGGTGAGGAGGAAATCGATTAATGGGATTGTGGTTCCCATTTACCGCTTTTCCCATGTTTATTTTGCACATTCATGTATGACCCATGAAAAAACATCTCCCAGGTGGGTAAGTAATTTTCCCACCTAGGGGAAAGGCTGACAAGACATGTTGGGACAATTTTGTCCATTCTAACAATGACCTTTTATAGATAAAAGAGTTATTGTATAATTTACTTGAGAATAAAAAAACACAGGTAATGCCCCTGATTTGAAGAGTTTACAGTACAAAGGACCTAGGTTCTTGCACAATGCCCCTTCAAAATGTAACAAAAGTTCAGACAAGCTCACCCAAGTTGCATCCCTAGTCCATGTAATTGCAGTGCAAATTCTTGTTGGCTTTTGCTTCAGGTTTCGCTTTGATTTGTTTGCTTAGGAGCAAAACGAAAAGTACAATGATGTGGTCTCTCCACTTAATAGTGCAAAAAATGGAGCCTTGCTACAAAAAAAAAAAAGCCTGCAAATCAGAAGTTCAGAACCAGGTGCAAATTTTGCACCAGGTCTGGACTTATGACTTAGTTTGGAAAGAGTACAAATACAAATATGTACAGTACAAATAGGTACAAAATAATACAAAATATAAGGTTTTGCACTCTACATATTTGTATTTGTACTCCTTCCAAACTGAGCCTATAGTACAAAACAAGTGGAGCCTTAAGTGAAAATAGGAAGGTAACATGAAACATTCTCCCACTTGTTCACTGGCAACCACCTGGGTTCAACATTTGTTTTTAAGAACAAGAAAAAAAGAGGAGCAGGAGCTAAGGAAAATATTGACAATTCGCAATAGAAGTCATGACTCTTCATTCACACAGTGCTTTTAGGGATGTGCCCAAATCTTTGTATTTTGCTTATGATACAATCTTTACACATAATCTTTTGAACAGATTTTGGGCAAGGAACTAATCCTCTAATCCCATTCTATAGCTACTCATTGTACATGGGTCTTCCATGATACACTTGTATGTTATGGCACTTTTGGCATTTCGCTACATGGCAACCAAGAGGGAAGGGGAACCCGAGAGCTCATTTTTTTGGAAGCCAGTTTAGGAGAGGTTTGCCAAAAAACTAGCCCTTTGGAAAAGAAACTATATCTCTCTAGGAGGAAGAATCACCCTGGTTAGAGCCACCCTTGGAAATCTACCCATTTA
This sequence comes from Nelumbo nucifera, assembly GCF_000365185.1. The sequence continues at coordinate 4,176,581 of NW_010729120.1, read as the reverse complement.
TTTCTTATCCACTTTTTCATGTACCAGCAAGAATCTCAAGACTGATAGAAAAATATATGAGAAATTTCTTGTGGGTGGGACAAAAAGAAGGATCGTCTGGTTAAATGGGAATAGGTCTACAAGCCAAAGGAATTTGGGGGTTTAGGGTTAGGAAATATTGTTCTCAGAAATACTGCTCTCCTAGATAAATGGTTATGGAGGTTTCCATTTGAAAGAGACGGATTATGGCACAAAGTTATAGCAAGTATTCATGGTTAGGAAAGTAATGGATGGGATGCTAAACTCAATGCTCATTCAACTTCAGCTTCCCCTTGGAAAGAAATTCATAAGGTTTACCCTTTTTTCCTTAGCTCTACTCATTTTGATTTGGGAAGGGGTGATAAAATTCGGTTCTGGGAAGACCTTTGGGTAGGGGAATCTCCTTTGAAAGACTATTGCCCTGACCTTTTTTCCCTCTCTAACTTTAAAGATGCACTTATGTCCTTTTTGGGCACTCCCTCTCCCTCGGGCATCAACTAGGACTTGGGTTTTAGAAGAGCCTTAAGGGAAAACAAGTGTGCCTCTCTAGTTAACCATCTTAACATCTTGGAGACTTTAGTGTTTTAAAAGCACGAGGTGCAAAAAAAGCGCAAGGGCCATTTTGTGCTCAACTTCAGTGTTTTAACCCCATATTTACTCATGTTACTCAATCATACATTCTAATAAAAGATATTTTAAAAGACACTTAAAGTTATAAAACTTTTTTGTATAGGGATTAAGAACTTATGACCCTGATATGGACTTGTTTAGGCTTACCTCAAGGGGCTTGGTCGGGGATTCGAGAACAGAGCCCGCAGCACAGATTTAATATAAAAAATGCACAGATTTTCAAAAAGCACACGTCTGGGCTGAAGCACAAGGTGCACCAGACACATGCCTAGGCACACCAAGCATGTGCCTTTTGAAAATGTTGTGTCTGGGCCTAAGCAAGGCACATACCCTAAAATGTGCCTTGCATGTGTGCCTAGGTACACCTCAGGCGTGCCTTTTAAATTACCAGAAGACTTCTATTTTAGACCTTCTATCAAAAGATTCTAGAATCTGGGTTCCCTCACCGAATGGACTCTTCACTTGTTCCTCATTTTTCAAACCTTTAACCTTGTCTGCTTCACAGTGAAAGAAGTGTGGTCTAAGCTTATTCCACCAAAGGTTCAAGCTTTCTGCTGGAATCTTTCCTTGGAAAGGTTAACACTTGTGAAGTGCTACAAAAAACAAGGCATTTTTGTTGCCTCTCTCCTCATATGTGATTGTTGTGTAGGAAAAGTAGAGATACCCTACCCCGCCTATTAATCTCATGTTTCTTTGTTGCTCTTATATGGAAGTTTTTTGTGATCTTTTCGATTGCAGACGGATCCCTACCTAAGAGGTGGCAGACATTTTTAGGCCTAACTTCCCAAGGAAATCAAAGAAAAGAGGAAGGTTGATGTGGAGAGTTACTAAGGTTGCTACTATTTGGGTGGTTTGGGAGGAAAGGAATAACAAAACTTTTAATGGCAAAAGTAGAATCATGGAGGAGGTAGTTGAGACAATAAAAGTGAAGGTAGCATTTTGGATTAAAAATATGGAGTGCTTTCAGAGTTTCATAGTGACTATATTCTAAGGGCTTGGTAGGAGATAGCATAATCCTCTAGAGACAAAGACAGAATTAAAACGGAATGGAAACCCCCACAAGTAGTAAAGTTAAGCTGAATTTTGATGGAAGCTCTTTGGGTAATCCTGATATGGCAGGTATTGGTGTGGCAATCAGAAATTCGAAGGGCAGAATTATTGGCTCCACAAGGTCTCAGGTTAGCTAGGCAACCATTGGTGTGGCTAACTCCATAGAAGCTGAACTATTGGCTCTACAAGGTCTCAGGTTAGCTAAGCAATTGGGCCTCAGACAAGTGGAGGTGGAAGGGGACTCAAAAGTAATAATCTCTTGGGCAAGAAGTAACAAACATATTCCATGGACTCTCAAGAATGCTTACAGGGAAATAGAAAGGACTGCAAGAGAGCTTGATGCTGAATTCAAATGGGTTAGAAGGAGCGTAAATGGGCTGATGTTATGGTCATCAAATTGTTTTGGGCATCTTTGTAACATAGTATTGGTTTTAGAGCTGATGTTATGGTCATCAAACTAAACTTGATGTTTCTCACATATTATTAATATAATCAACATTTTCATTGATAAAAATGATATAATTATAAATGAACATATTTGTGTGAATCTAAAAGTAAGCCCAGGTATATGATAGAAATACACTAGGATGGTTTGGTTATGTGCATGGAAGACAATCTAGAAGGATCTAGAAGAACCATGCAATGAGAAAAAGAAAAATGTCAGATAAAAGTGATCCCTCAAGAGTCCATAGAGTGTCAATGCTTAACACATGCCTGACACAAACACTTCATTTATTTAGGAGATCCATGCAACAAAGATGCCACTGAATAAAGTGAAATGGTAGAAAGGAATTAACGTAACCAACCCCATTATGGTCAGGATAAAGCTTTGTTAAGTTGATTTGAATTGAATATACGACACATGCAGTAGTGTTCCATATTCCAACCTCTGCAGTTCAATACTTAACATAGCACTTTCTACTGCCCATGAGACCATGACTGATTTAACAATCTCTTCCAAATTATTCAAGTGAATCAATTAACGATGGTCAAATATCTCAATCAAACTTTCCTCAACTTCACCTTCCAACCTCCACACTGACCACCTAACTAATCCATGTTTCACATTCTCTTCCATATGCAAATATCCTGCAAGGTTAGGGTTTCTACTCTGATTTGTGGAAATTAATGCTCGAATATACTTCTATATTTTGATACAGAAAAGTCACTCACGAGTGTTCTATATCTAATGGAAAAAGAAAACATCTTCCTAAACACCAGGCGGTATCTTCCCTTAGGTGGAATGCATAATTCAGATTCAGACTTTCTTTAACAAACTCCCTTAAGTCCATTGTTTGACAGACAAGATGTTAAATCAAACAAGAGCAGCGATAAATCAAACAACAACCAACCCAAGAGATAATTTGACAGAACATTGGCAAGGATAACTTGAAATTACACCCACAACTTTCAACATATTAGATTTTCCAAACCAGGAGATGAGATGGGTGAAAATTATTTATGCGTTATTCAACATACTTTCATGTTTTCATTTTCTTTTAATTTTTTCCTTTTTCCCGTTCTTTTTCGGAATTCATTTCAAGCTAAATGAAACGCTTCCAATTCGATGGAAATTAAAAAAAAAAAATCAAATCTAGCGGATCTGAAATTTTTACTGTTGCTTCTGCAGAACCCACTAAAAACAGAAAAAAAAAATCACAACAAAGTTAAACGCGCATAAACCCTAGATGATCCATCAAATGACAACAATATAAAATTTCAGAAACGAAGAGTTCTGGAATTAAGAAAATACAACAGAAGCGAGAAAAACGAAACCCTGTTATTGAGAACTTCAACTTTATTTTAAAACCGAAGAGTTACCTGGAATTCGAACTAAGATTCGCGGTGGAGGAGAAAAAAGAAATAGAAGCCCAATCGTGTTTCGACCGAATCTGGTACTCCCTGAGCTGTTCCGCTAGATTCGAACGCGTGATCATGGCTTCCTCTCTCTCTCTCTCTCTTTCTGTCCACGTAGAAATCAAACAGGAATTTTTCTGTATCAGAGGCCTGAGATCATAGTAACAAAGGGTTTCTGCCTTGCTGGTAGGATCGAAGAAAAAAGAGAAGTCAGGAGGGAGAAGTTGGAGAAGGGAGAGGGAACAAGAGAAGCAGCAAATGATCTCTCTCTCTCTCTCCTCTCGTTCTTCTCTCACTCTTCTCTCTCCCTGGAATTTTGAACTTAAATAGTGAGGTTGTGAAGAGTTGCGTGGAATCTCTTGTTAGTAATTAGAAGCTTTACGATGCCTTGGACGAAGCCGGATTCAGCCAGTGCAAGCTCCATTCGAAAGGTTGTAAAGGCTGTTCGAACGAGACCGGATCTCTTCCTCACACAGGGCGCCTCATTCGCGCCTTAGATGCACATCGTACCATGCATTGGGAACATCTTCCGTAACTATAAGTTATTAGATGTTCCCAATGCACGGTAGAACGGTGTTCCACCGTTCCTGTTGTAAGGAGTAGATCCCGTTCCTGTTGGAACGGTGTTCGACCTCATCTATCAAACTCACATGAAATTTGTAGAATATATAAAAGGCATTTTACAACGTCAATTGTTTTTACTGTCGATGCTATGCAATCTGGATATTTTATTGATAGAACACCATAGCTGTACATTGAGAATATCTCTCCATGAATAATATAGCATGAAAACACGGAAATGTTTTCAATGTGCTACTGTAGTGATGTGTGGTAGGGTTCTTGTGAGTAGAAAATCTGAACACACTGCCTTCTTGGTTTTGAAAACAAATCAAAATCATTTTATTTGGAAACAAATTGTTTCTTAAAATAAAAACAAAGAAAATTTGTTCTTGATTGTGTATATATTTTTCATTCTTTTATGCCTCAAATATGTACTTTTCAAATTGAAACCAAAAATACGCTTTTAAATTTATAATTTTGAAACATATTTTCATATTGTTATTTAAAATCATGTTTCATAAATCATATAATTTTTACACCTTAACATTCTTCTTTCTAATTACAACCTTATCTAATTTAGGGATATTCATAGGTCAGTTTGGTTCAATGTAGGCTTTAGCCAATCAAATAGACTTGATCAGGTTAAGGAATTAGTCATCCAAAAGACCAAAACCAACTGATCACTGGTGAAAACTGGCCAACTCGAGTTGTATCAGTTTGGATCGATTTAGCGGTTTGGTCAATTAGTTCAAAATATTTAAATTTAAATTAAAAATTGCAACAATATTATTAAAAAATTAAATTTAAAAATATACATTTACAATATAAAATATTTTAAACTAGGAAATATAAGAATTTTTCCACTTTTCCATATTAAAAATTTTAAATTTAAAATATAAAATACTAATGTATATCTATGGTTAAATTGGATCAGTTTTGGATAGTTTATACATGGCCAAACCAAAATTGACTCAACAAAAAATAGTTGGTTTTGTTGATTTGCTTGGTTTCCTCTGAACTGATGAAACTGATCTAATTTAGTAATTCACTAGTTGGATAAAAATAAGAAAATGAAATCTACCTTTCCCGTCATTTCCTCATTTTGGAATTTTTTTGGTTAAAACTCATTTTGAAATTCTACTCTTAAGATTTACCAACGAAAAAAATTTGAATAGAAGTATATCCAAATTTGTTTCAATAAGATATCCATGATATTTGAATCCGATGGATTTATAAAATTACGATTCACGTTTGATCCAATAAATTATCGGATATTCAATTCAAAACCGAACAATATAAATGATGTTGCTCTCATCATCTGAGATTGTAAGATTGTTCCGCTGTGATGGTGGCAAGAAACTTATAGAAGGGAGAAGATTTGAGAGAGCGAAAGAGTGAGCAAGACAAAGGGAAGTGACTGGTTTTTCCCTCTAGCTCTCCTAACTTCAAGAAACAATTTTCCTTTGGTTAGGTTTGGAAATGGGTAGAGAGGGAGTGGGAGAAGTTTTTCTTTTCTTTTGTCTTTTTTCTTCTTCTTTTTTTTTTGATATTTCAACATAACACACTAACTTTTCAGCATAGGTGAAAATAGCGGGACTCCAACCAGCGTTTTTACTGGAATTACCCAGCTAATATGCCAACCAAGTTGTCTTATTTTCTTATTTAATACATGGGAAATTTTGTCCCAAAAGAATTTTCTTTCCCCCACTCACTGGTATCGATATTACTAATCGAATGGGACCATAAAGTTTCATAAAAAAACGAGATACAAAATGAATTGATTTGGGTCAATCCAAAGCCAATCTGATTATTAAATGAATCCTATATTTAGGATCTGCTTGGTTCGAGGGAATAGGACTCTAGAATCAGAATTGGAATGGGTCATTCGTTTCCTGATGTTTGGTTGACGGGAATGGGAATGAGCAGGCGGAATGCCATTCCCCCATATGAGGGAATGGCCCTTCTCGACCCCCTCCTCCGGAATGCGATTCTCATTCCGCTATTTAGTTTCCGTTTTTCTTTTTGGACAAAAACCCCCTCCAATCCAACCTACAATTGAGTTGCCACTTCCTCTATTATTCCTTGTCGTTGCCACTTCCTCCTCCTCCTTCCTCCAAATCAGCTACCACTTTTCTTGTTGTTTGTGTCGTCTACTCAAGCTTTTGCTTCTATTTCTGATCTGCTCCCTCTGAAACTGCAACTCATTTGCTCGAGCTTTTCTTGCTATTTGCGTCGTCTGCCGGAGCTTTTGCTTCTGCTCCCTCTGCAACTGTAACTCATCTGTTCGAGCTTTTCTTGTTGTTTGTTTCGTCTCCCTTGCCATTCCAAACAGATGCAATGCAGCACAGGTATTGGAAGAAACGTATATCAGAGAGAGAGAAACTGTGTACGATGAGTGTGCTTTATGTGTCAATGTGTGTACGAAGAAAAGCTCACTCTTCTAAGAAGGCTACTCTATGCTCTTCTAAAAGAAGGCTACTCTATTCTCCTGGGTTTTTCATTCGTACGTGATAGCGTCTCTCCCTTCATTACTTCAGTATCCACCTGCGCTTTCTTCTTTATTAGTGAGATTGCCCCACCCAAATCCCTATGTCTGATCTTATACATGCATCCCAAGCTTCCCCACAAAGTGAGCCAATGTTCTACTCGTTTCACCCACTTTTAAAAGATTAGAAAAAACAGAGATAATAATAAAGTGGGCCTCTATTTTGCTCGTTTCACCCGCTTTTAAAAGGTTAAAAAAAACAGAGATAGTAGAAATTGTTGTAATTTCTGCATTTTTTTACAAAATTTCTACATTTTTTTGTAATTTTTGCAAAATTTGAGTATTTTCATGCATTTTTTGAATTTTTTATAAAATTATTATAATTTCTGTATTTTCCTGCAAAATTTCTGCAAAATTTCTGCAATTTCTGCATTTTTTGTTTTTTATTTTTATTAGGGGCAAAATTGAAAATCATGGTTGATTCCGATTCCAGCCTCTTCATGAACCAAGAAGCATCAATCGGAATCTGATTCCGATTCTTGTCTGAACCAAACAGGTAGGGGGAATAGATCATTCCGATTCCGATTCTAAGGGATTCCGATTCTTACCACTAACCAAACGGACCCTTAGATTTGAATTCGATTATTATCAACTATTAGACCATATCAATATTCATCCATTTGTAGCCCTAAATGTGGCCATATTTTATTAAACAAATTGCCATATGTATCCTCAAGCTACCGGTTCATGATGGGATTGTCCATTAGTCACTTTGGCCGTCTGCTTCAGCCTCTTTGATTCTTTGAAAAGTTAACCCTAAAGTGTTTAAATGCATGGTTTTTGAACAGCCATTGGCCCTGAAATTCGAACCATTCAGCCCAAAAACTGGTCAAGTAACCAGTTTCGTTTCACCGGTTCACCCTTGAATTGTCTTTTTACCAATAACCATTGACCTAGAGTTTTAGTCAGCAAGCCACTTATTCAGGCAGTTGAATCGTCAACCCATTTGACCTAGATAAAGGTTTTTAGCCGTTTTTTTAATTATTTTTTTATTTTCTTAAATTACAATGGGTCGTCCATTCAGACCAGACGGTCAAATCACTAACCCAGACCAGAGCATTTCCAGTTCCAGGTTGATTTTTAAAATATTGTTTCAAAGTAGTTGAATCAGCTTAGCTAAATCTTCATATCAACCCTCCCAAACAAGCACTCCGCTAAGCTGGTTCAGCTGCTTTGAAATTCTCCAGATAAGCTATTCAGAGATGCTGAAGCAGACAGTCCTTCAAATGACTGGCTGACGGCAGATTTGGGCTCCTTGCTTTTTCACCAAACATAGGTTATATATAAGCTGTCCATATGGGCCCCACCTCATAAAGCCAGAAGCCATTGCACTTCAACCGTCTATTTGGGAGGACTTTTACGCAGCAGCTTCTAACTTTGCAAGGTAGGACTGACCCAAACGACATAAGAAACGTTTGTGTTTGGTGAAAACCCTGGAAAGCCATAAATAATTATGCCAAGAACATGGCATTCCTCTTGAGCTCTCCAATACAGCTCAATGAAAACAGTTCAACCAATACTTCAGCCCCCCAAACGGGCCCTTAATTGCATGAAAATAGGGGGTGCAAGTCCGGCCAGATTAGATCAGATTGAGGTCAACAGCCAATCCTAATCCAATACAAGTTGTTGCACCCCCCAACCTAACCCTAACCCTAACCCAATGCAACAACTTCAGGCTTCAACCCAACCCAACCTGGACCAACCTAATCCAAGTTGCATCCCTGTTTGAAATCGGAACAAACAACAATGTGATCGACCAAAGCCATTTTTCCCATTTGCACAAATTACTATCGGGAAACTTACCCATTAAAATTATTATCCGGTATAATATCTATATCCTTTCTCAGTTTCTCTCTCTCTCCCCCGCCCCC
>NW_010729120.1:4108520-4168019 GCF_000365185.1 Nelumbo nucifera | reverse complement strand
GCCTTCTGCTTCCAAGACTTACTGCAGAAATTTTCTATTAAAAAGAAAGGTACCCTTCAAAAGCCTACAAAACCCAAAAAATAGTCGATACAGATATGGAATGAGATTAACGAAAGGAGAGCAAAATCAGAAGAGAAAGAAAGAAAGCAAAGGCATGATTCCAAAATCAGCGTATGCAAATTATAAAAAAATAAAATAAAAAGAATACAAAAGCCCAAAATATTAGCAACAACGACAACATAAAACATCCAAGCATGTATACGGTCTTGACTTGGCTTCGAGTTCCTGAGAGGTGGGCAATGGTTCCATGACATATATGCTTCTTCTTGGATCACAACAGAAATTATACAGATTCCTACAGATGCCTTTACTGAAGGGGTAAACCCTTTCCGGAATCCCTCTGCAAACCAAAGGAAGATTTTAGTTAGCAACATTGAAAGACAACCATTTAATGCTTTTAGACAGTTAGAGATGAAAAACCTAAATTACTGGAACAAGTTGGCAAAGTGAAGCAACCAAGCCAATTGATCTATCCGCGGACAGTAGGTGAACAAACATGAACAACCATCTAAGTCAACTGTCAGCTTTTGGTGTTAAAAATAATGTGCCAAAGAATGATTCCTTTATGTTAACTGTCAAGAATATCAAATCAAAGGGACTCTATCCCAATGCATTAAGTGGACAGGAGAATGGAGACCAACAATTACATGTTCCATTTACATGCCAATTTGAATAACCCCATCCCTTGTCCTGCTAAGCCGCTGTGATTTAACTACTCTGTATAAATGTTGGGTGATTTTCAGAGTAACATGGAAAATTATGGAAGAGCTTAAATGAAAAGAATAGTTAGTTAAAGTCCAAGTCAAGACACCTCAAGCCTTGTTCATCTGGTGATAAATGACAAATTTTAATGATTAAGCACCCACACTTACAGAATAGTATTGTTAAGACTAACCTTAAATACGGGATTCGCCGTCGTCTTACGAGTTCATAAGTAGTCTGGTTTGTGAGGACAAGATAGCTGTAGGATGACAAAGTCAAGATTAGCTAGATGTTGGATTATTGGGGGTTCAACTTATACAGAAAAAGGAAACCATTAAGAATATGTATGCCCTTCCACCACTAATCAAAAAAAGAAAGCATGTCTTTCCACCTCAGTTGATAAAATGGAGAAAAAAACAGTGCAGTAAATAAAGAGAATGAAAGCAATTATTGTCTAATGCATTTGACTAATAAAAATGGCCCTAGAAATATAAAATTAAATTGCAGTTTCATTCATACGAAACAGAATTAATCTTACCTATGGAAAAGAAGCAGCAGGAGCAAAAAGATAAGACAAATGGACAATGCAACCAAAAGCAATATCATGATGCCATCTTTCCACCTGATAATGCATTTCATTCTGAAATTAAAAAGAATGTTATAGAGGAACCAACAAAAGATTGTGTTAAATATTAAAGATCTAAATATGATTAACTGGATAAAAAAGTAAAAACAAGATGGTGGTGCCTGCCAATATCAATCTAAAATCATAATTATGGCATTTTACACCTTAGGAACCTCATCTTCCTTTTAGTTATCTCATTTATAGCACCATCAATTATTACACTTAGCATTAACTCAGCCTCAAAATTTCCGTAGCCAGACCTTGCCAAGATTATCATCTAAGCCTTGTCTATATTGGGTCAGCTACATGAATCCTGTTTTGCCATTCCATTCTATTTAGTGCCATATCCATTGTTATGAGCACATAAATCATTTTTTACTATTTCAACCCATGTCCTTTTTGGTCTGCCCCTAGATTAAGATGATCTTCTATGCACATGACCATATCATCTTAGTCTACTTACTCACACATTATTACCTATTAGAGCTACTCATAGGTTCCTTCCAATGAATTCATTTTCTGACATTGTCCTTTCTAGTTTCTCCACTCATCCATTTCAGCATACACATCTCTGCCTCACTCATTTTCTGGACATGTTGTTTCTTGACTGGCCAGACTTTTCCAAGATATTCTAACCATAGCTCACTAACTTAGAGAAATTGATTAAGAAGTTTAGGAGAAGAATTATGGCACCATTGGGTTCAACTAAGGAGTTCTTTCAATCCAGAAGGTTTAAACCCCAATTCTGCTACACCAGTAGTGGCTATAAATTTCTGTGTAAAAAGCATTTAATCAGTTCATTTTAACGCCATTAGGAAATTAATGAGCCCAATTTAGACAAGTTATTCTGGACTCTTTGTCACCTTAATAGGGAGCTATATCTTTGGCCAGAAAAGTGAACATCTTCTTCAAATAAGTTTTAAGATTAATGGCCAGAAGTGTGATCATATTCTCATTCTAAGGGGAGGTAACATCTTGTGTCTCCTTTTAGGGTGATTGTACACTTTCTTCTCTTCGTAATAAAATTACCACTCATTTATCAAAAAAAAAAAAAAACTCTCTTGTCAATTCAATGGGGACCAGCCTTGTCAGGTTAGCCTATGTGTTGAGTCTGTTAACTAGTGTTCTAGGTCTCATACTTCTCCTGGTTTGGGGAAACTATTGAATTTTACCTGTCTTTCTCATGATAAATGGGTTCCATTTGGTTATATAATTCATCCAACAGGTAGTATGTTACTTTTGCAATGACGTAACGAAGCGATACTCGCTTGTATATTAGATAGAATCAGAGCAATGTACCATGCCCTTGCAATATTGGCCTTCAAATAAGTGATGTATAAGATTCCAGTCCAGATGCACAATGTTGTTTCTTCAGCAATGTACCACCTGAAATTAAGTTCGTAAAAATAAAAAAAGAAGAGGTTACTGATAAAAACAATACATTAGAAAGATAGGTAAATATCATGTAGAATTTGTAAAGATTGATTTGTTTCATGATTGAGTTAGGTTCTGCATGGCCATATGTTTACTATATAAAATCTAACGCTCAACCAGGAAATGAGAGGTAACAAAGGGCCAACATCTTGAGACATCTCCCTCTACAGCAAAGTATCTCTTATCTTATATGTTTTAATTATTCATAAAAAAAAGTTGCATATTTCTTTTTATAAATAACCTTTCAGTTTACTAATTACGGAACATAAAGAGTACATATGTACAAGACCCTTTAGAGAGAGAGAGAAACTACTATCTCTCGTTTTTCTTTTTAATTACAATTGTTCTCACAACATTTGAATTCTCCCCATCCCTTGCTTTGTTAATTCATCTGCCATGCTATTGGCAACCCTCAGCACCTAGGGGTGCAAATGGATCGAATCATGATCCCATCCGAAATCCGATCCTATTTTGTCAGGTTTGGATATCCCCCTTTTGGATGGATCGGATCGGATAAGAGGATCATCGAATTCGAATCACCCCTATATATATATATATATGATGAAAATAGTTGAAAAAAACTTGAATTTTTTTGCTTTTTTTTATATAAACTGTTAGATTTTCTTTTCCTTTTAATAATTTATTAATTTTTTTAAAAAATTAAATCGGATTGGATTAGATTCAGATATCCAACAACCTTAATGGATTTGGATTTGAATCAATGTTTGTAAGATCCGACCAAATCTTTGGATTGGATTCGGATATACCTGATTCAAATCCAATCCAATCCATTTGCATCCCCATGGCACCCATATGATTTTCACTTCAACGTCACGAGTCAACATCTGAATTTTTTCATTCATTTACTATAAGCAAAGAAAGTAGAAGTTTAAGGTGTGTATGTTAAGAACAAGAGGGGTGAGTAGACATACTGGTGGAAGAATGAGGGGGAACTCTCAAGGTTTGGAAGGAGCATTCTAATACAATGCAACAAATATGCACCATATCAGCAACCCACATAAGAAAATTCAAGGGTCCCTATTCTACTTTAAAATCTATAGAGATAATAACCAAGTCCTATAATCCTATTTTGACCTCTCATGACAGTTGTGTTGTAAATGGAAATTAAGGTGATGACATCCTTTATTTACTGTGAGGTTGGCCTCTTCCTTTTTGGAATTAAGATGTCAAATAGGTATTGGGATTTCTCTTCACTAAAAAGTTAAATTGTGAATAGGCAAGAAAGCTGTGGGTTTTTACTTATTTAAGCAATAATATTTTCTTCTTGAGATAAGTGGTTGCATTTCTCCTTGAGATTAAAAGAAAATATGAAGAACATAAAAGAAGAACAAAGCCTAAGGGAGGTCAACTACAATTCACAACAGAAGCTTACTTCTAAGGCATAAGAACACCTTGATGCATATGATCTCTTAATGTCACATAATTAGCAAGAAAATCTGTTATAGCCAAGGCTAAACATGAGTTCATGGCAAAGCCACATGTTGTGGACGCATTCGTGGGGAGGACATACAGCCGCTGGCAGCAGCAGTAAGGAGGGGCCCACAGGGCGGCAGCTTATCTTATCAGCTCTCAGCTTATCTTATCTTATCCTTAGTAGTTTCCCTTATCTTACTTTATCTATTAGGAGTTTGTTATCTATTAGAAGTAGGAGTTTGATTGATCTTAGAGTTTGATTTATCTTAGCCTTATCTGTAAGTAGTCGAATTTTACAGGGAGTCCTCCTACAGAGAGGATTCTCACCTCTTGTAATCTCCTATTTAAGGAGCTGCGAATTGAGAATAAAGGCATTCAGTTTTCAGTCAAAGAAAGGAGTAAGGAGAGTTGGGGTGATCTCTTGAACAAATCACCTCTAGGTCGCCACAATAGGGTCTGCACGCAAAGGGAGGGGCAAGGGGAAGCTAGAGGTTCTCCCCGTGGACCGACCCGTGACGAGATCCTACGCCCGGGCTCATAACATTTTGGTATCAGAGCCAAACGTCATGGGCAATATGGAGCAGCTATCATCCAGGGTCCACGACTTGGAACACCAACTCATGGAGAACCATGCGGAAGTGAGAGAAGTCAAGGAAGATGTCCGAGAGCTTCGTCGCCCACTCGAGTCGTATTTCTCCACTAGGGAGAGGAGCCCTGAAGGGGCGACCACCACCCACAGCCGCCGACCAGATTTGGCGGAGGCATCCGGTGAGCGACAGATCGCCACCCCAACAGCGGCGGTCATACCCAAGTATAGTAGGCTGGAGTTTCCTTCCTACAGCGGCAGCGGCGACCCACTAGGATGGTTGTACCACTGCGAACAAATCTTTCGCAATCAGCGCACGGAAGAAAGGGATAAGGTCAGTTTGGCCGCATTTCATTTGACAAAAGAAGCACAGCTCTGTTTCTACCGAGTAGAGCAAGAGGAACCAGGACTCAGCTGGGACCAATTCAAGTCCTACTGCCTCCTCTGGTTCGGGCCCCCATTGACAAGCAACCCATTGGGAGAGTTAATTAACCTCAAGCAAACTGGGACCGTAGCCGAGTACCAACGGCAATTTCAGACCGTTCTCGCCAGAGCCTCCTCAGTACGCCCAGATTAGCAGGTGGATATGTTCACCGCTGGATTAGCCGAGCCCCTAAGAGTCGATGTGGAAATGCAGAGCCCTCCCAACCTGGTCATCGCCATGAACCTAGCCCGCGCTTTCGAGCGCAAGCTACAGATCAGCCGAGGATCTTTCAGCATGGGGCGTTCAGTGACTTCATGGACAAACCCGAAATTGACTGGAGGGGGGCCTTCTTTGGTAGCCAACAGGGAACAAAAGCTCCACGCAGGTAACACTTCCAGATCGGCATCCAGCATAGGAAGCAGCATGACGGCACCTCCCATCAAACGCTTATCTAGAGCTGAGATGGCAGAGCGCCGGGCAAGAGGGCAATGCTTCAACTGCGACGAGCTGTACTCAGTCGGGCACCGATGCAAGCGGCTATTCTGTCTCCTGGTAGATGAACTGGAGGAAGATGAGGAGGAACCCACAGCATTAGAAGCCGAGATCTCCCTCCACGCCATCACCGGGATAAGGAACTCTCAAACCATGCAGCTACGGGCACAGGTGGCAGGGAAACCAGTACGTATTCTTGTGGACTCGGGAAGCACGCACAATTTTGTCAGCGAGCAAGCGGCACTTCAACTAAAACTACCGGTGGAAAGCAGACCGCAACTACAGGTAGCCGTCGCAAATGGGGAGAGAGTTCGGAGCCCTGGAATCTGTAGGAACATCCAAATACAGGTCGAATCCGAACCCTTCTCCGCTGATTTATTTGTGCTGCCCTTGGACGAGTTTGATATCATGCTTGGAGTTAAGTGGCTCATCACTCTAGGCCCTATCCTATGGGACTTCAGTGCCCTAACCATGTCTTTCCACCTGAATGGAAAACAAGTCACCTGGCAGGGAACCAGGGTAAAGACAAAAAGACCGCAAGTGCATACTCTCCATGGCGAAACCATGCACACCGCAGAGATGGAGAGACTTCTCACCGACTTCCCGGACGTGTTTCAAGAACCCAAGGGACTCCCACCTGCCCGATCGWGTGACCATCGGATTCCTTTAATACCAGGTTCAGAACCCGTCGTCGTCCGGCCATACCGCTACCCGCATTTGCAAAAAGATGAGATAGAGAAACAGTGTGCGGAAATGCTGAAACAAGGAATCATCCGCCCCAGCCGCTCCCCCTTCTCTTCGTCGGTTTTATTGGTACCAAAGCAAGACAGCACCTGGAGGTTTTGTGTGGATTACAGAGAACTCAACAACAGAACCGTCAAGGACAAATTTCCGATTCCCGTGGTAGACGAACTACTGGATGAACTCAACGGGTCTCAGTACTTCTCGAAGCTAGATCTCAGATCAGGATACTTTCAGGTTCGGATGGCCCCCGAGGATGTGGAAAAAACAGCCTTCCGAACGCATCATGGCCACTTCGAATTTCTAGTCATGCCATTCAGCCTCACCAACACTCCATCCACATTTCAGTCGTTGATGAACGAGGTATTTCGGCCCCACCTTCGCAGATTCGTCCTAGTATTCTTTGACGACATTCTGGTTTACAGTTCATCATGGGTTGAGCACGTTCGTCACCTACAAACTGTTTTGGAACTACTGCACCGACACAAACTCTTCCTGAAGCGGCCCAAATGTTCCTTCGGGGAGCGCCAAGTCCTTTATCTGGGACATGTAATCAGTGGGCAAGGTGTCTCAGTAGATGGCTCCAAAATTCAAGCAATTCAAGAGTGGCCCAAACCTCAGTCCACCAAAGCTCTCCACGGGTTCCTAGGACTGACCGGGTATTACCACAAGTTTGTTAAGAATTATGGACTATTGGCTGCCCCATTAACAAAGATGCTAAAGAAGAACGCGTTCCAGTGGGATGAAGCAACTGACGCCGCCTTCGCAAGCTTAAGGGATGCACTCTCCTCCACCCCCGTGCTACAGTTACCAAACTTTGACCTAGAATTTACGGTTGAATGCGACGGTTCCGATATAGGCATTGGAGCAGTACTACAACAGCAAGGACACCCCATAGCCTTCTTTAGCCGCAAACTAGCTGACCGACATCTAAAGCTACCGGCCTACGAGCGCGAGTTGATTGGACTAGCCAAGGCCGTACAATACTGGAGGCCATACTTGTGGGGGAGACCCTTCATCGTCAAGACAGATCACTACAGTCTCAAGTATCTGCTGGAGCAACGGCTTACCACTCCACCTCAACAGCACTGGGCGAGTAAACTGCTCGGGTTTGATTTCCGGGTAGACTACAAGGCAGGGACCTTAAATCGAGCCGCAGATGCCCTGTCCAGGCGTGACAAAGATACTATACACCTTTGTGCAATCTCTCGGCCCCGTATCACCCTATTGGAAAGCATTAGAAGCATGCTGCCCCAATCACCGGAGTGGAGGGACCTTGTTCAGAAAATACTGTCCGGAGCGACCAACCCGAACTGGTCCATTCACGACGGGCTGGTACTATACAAGGGTCGGGTATATCTCCCAGCCGATTGTTCCTTAATCCCCTCCATCATCTCCAGCATTCATGACTCCACACATGAAGGTGTTCAGAAGACATTGCACCGCGTCCATGCCGATTTCCATTGGCATGGTATGCGGGCTTCGATTCGGGACTTCATCCAGAATTGCTCTATGTGCCGACAACAGAAATGGGAAAACTTACACCCAATGGGCCTTCTCCAGCCTCTTTCACTTCCAACACAGATCTGGGCTGATATCTCCATGGACTTCATTGAGGGCCTACCCAAGGTCGGCGGAAAATCGGTCTTGTTCGTGGTGGTGGACCGTTTTTCCAAGTATGCTCATTTCATTCCCTTATCCCACCCATATAGCGCAGTTTCGGTTGCCCACGTCTTCTTCACACATTTTCCGTTTACATGGGCTACCCGAATCCATCGTCAGTGACAGGGACCCGGTTTTTACTAGCACCTTCTGGAATGAGCTATTTCGATTGCAAGGAACAACCCTAGCCTTTTCCTCCGCCTACCACCCGCAGACAGACGGGCAAACAGAGGTGGTAAACCGTACCATAGAGATGTATCTCCGTTGTTTTGTGGGTGACCAACCACGGCATTGGGTGGATTGCCTTCCGTGGGCCGAATATTGCTACAACACGGCCTATCACTCTTCTCTTGGCATGACTCCATTCCAGGTCGTCTATGGTCGGGAACCCCCCCACCTATTGTCCTATGAACCTGGTTCGACACGGTTGGAAGAAATCGATCGTGGTCTACAAGATCGTGATGCCCTCCTGGCCGAAGTCGCTCTCCGCTTACAGCAGGCTCAGATGCGCATGAAGAATGCCTACGATCAGCACCGCAGAGAATTAAATTTTGAGCCCGGACAGTTCGTGTGGTTGAAGCTCCAACCCTATCGGCAACACTCTCTCAAAAGCAGATCTTCCCCTAAACTGGCTCCCAAATTTTACGGGCCCTTCAAGGTTTTATAGCGAATCAGGAAAGTTGCTTATCAGCTCGAGCTACCAGAACACAGCAAACTCCATGATACCTTCCATGTGTCCTTGCTCAAGCCATTTACAGGTACTCCTGATAAGGTACCTTCCCTACCACCCTTAAGGGACAGCAAACCCATCCTCCAGCCTCGGGCTCTGGTTCGATCCCGCGTCAATCGGGGTACTCTCGAAGTCCTAGTGGAGTGGGGCGACCTACCATCAGCTGAGGCCACCTGGATCCCCTGGACGGTTCTTTAAGACGCCTACCCAGATCTCGAGCTTGGGGACAAGCTCGTTGCCCAGGAGGGGTGTAATGTTGTGGACGCATTCGTGGGGAGGACATACAGCCGCCGGCAGCAGCAGTAAGGAGGGGCCCACAGGGCGGCAGCTTATCTTATCAGCTCTCAGCTTATCTTATCTTATCCTTAGTAGTTTCCCTTATCTTACTTTATCTATTAGGAGTTTGTTATCTATTAGAAGTAGGAGTTTGATTGATCTTAGAGTTTGATTTATCTTAGCCTTATCTGTAAGTAGTCGAATTTTACAGGGAGTCCTCCTACAGAGAGGATTCTCACCTCTTGTAATCTCCTATTTAAGGAGCTACGAATTGAGAATAAAGCATTCAGTTTTCAGTCAAAGAAAGGAGTAAGGAGAGTTAGGGTGATCTCTTGAACAAATCACCTCTAGGTCGCCACAATAGGGTCTGCACGCAAAGGGAGGGGCAAGGGGAAGCTAGAGGTTCTCCCCGTGGACCGACCCGTGACGAGATCCTACGCCCGAAACCATAACACCACATGGCAGATTTCTCCAATAACATGTATTGAGGAAATACAGTTATTTGTTTAGTTTATTTAGTTGGCATTGTTAGTCCCAAGGCCCATTAATTTAGGAGTTCTTTAAGTTATAGTTTTTAAGTTGTTGACAACAACTGCCCTAGCAAGGACATATTGCACATTGTATACATATTGTTTTCTTAAGTATAAAAGCTAATGGGAGAGAGAGGCCATAACATTATTGGCTTCTCTTATCTTTATCTCATCTTTCTCTTGGTATCAGAGCATCTTTTATTTTTTCTTGGAACTATTTCATGCAGCCTTAGAACAGATGACTACATGAAGAAGTAAAGGGCTGATCGCTTGATCAAGAAAGGTGCAGTTCTTGGATTTTTTTGATGGGATTCAGTCATCAGGAGGGTGATCTGTGATTTGGCATCGAAATCAGGAAGAACTGGAGTGAGAGGAATAGTCCCAATCAGAGTGGACTCTTTATTTTTTACGTGGAGTTGGGCACTTAGGGTTTCCTAGGTTTCTTGAGGCTTCCTATAGGGGGTGATTCTGTTTTAGGCTGGTTCTAGAGCCCCTGGTGAGACTGACAGCCTATTCTCTTGTTTCTATTAGTTCTTGGGAAAGGAGAATTCTCTCTAGGTAAATGTTTTTTATTTCCAGAAATGTTTTTTGATTGTCTAAGTGAATCAATCTAATCCAAGAGGTTTTTTCTTGCCTACTGTTTTGAGTTGTTTGAGATAGCATGGAGGGTTGTAGTGTTGAACAGAAATCGACTAGCGACCTTGGAATGGGTGTAGGACGTACCAATGATCCTTTAGGAACTGGAATTATCACTACAGTTAAATTACATGGTACGGACTATCTGAAATGGGCACAATCAGCCAAGATAGCCATTGGTGCATGTGGGAAACTAGGATATATTACTAGAGAGGAGAAGAAACCTGATACAAACTCCTCTCAATGGGTGCAACTTGCAAGAGAATTACATTGTGATGATTTGGCTATGTAATTCTATGTTACTTCATATTAGTAAAATTTTCTTATGGGCTGACACTACTATGGAATGGAGTAGTTTAGACTTATTCCTAGAATTAAAATGTGGCCAGAGCTTATCAGTTAAGAAAATCAAATAATTAATACAAGGCATGGAGATAGACCTCTTGCAATGTACCTTTACCTTGAAAACTCTTTGGCAAGAGATAGATCACTTGGAGATTGTTATTTGGGAAAGTACCAAGGATGCAGCCACATATCAGAAGTCAGTATAAAAGAATAGGGTTTTTGAGCTTCTAGATGGGGTTAATCATGAGTTCGACATTACAAAACAGTATATTCTTTCCCGAGAAAGTGTGACTCTTTCTCAAGCATATGCCTTTATGTCTTGAGAGGAGAGGAAAAGGAATGTTATGATGAGATAGTCTGGAATTGAATAATCAGCTATGGTAAGCACCATCAAACCCAAACCCAATGGAGACAAAGGGTGATAGTAAGGTTAAGCAGGAAGAGAAGGACTTGGTATGTTATTATTGTAAGAAACCTAAGCATACTAGAGACACATGCTAGAAACTCCATCTTCACCTTATACCAGCTCGAGTCAGGAACAATAAGGGAAATGCTAATATGGCAGTGACTGGGGATTCACCAAGATCACTTACTCCAACTTTGAATTTCATTGCAGCAGCTGCAGTCAAGGCTGAATTGGAAAAGTATGGGCAATTTATAAGTCAAAAGGATGCTGCTAGTTCTAGTTCTTCACCACGTGGGCAGCAAGGTGTAGGAAGTTCAAGAGCTGATCATACCACTTCCTTTGAACATATAGGTAATTCATATGCCATTGCAAACTATGCAGTCATCTCAAGTAAGGAGGGGCTTCCTTGGATTATAGACTTAGGAGCATCTAAGCATATAACCAATATATCCACCTTGTTTTCTTCATATCAACTATGCTCTGGTAGAGATAGGGTCTTTACAGCAAATGGTTATCATGTCCCAATTGATGGAAAGGGGTTGGTTAGAATGACTGACACCATTACCTTGTCCTATGTTTTACATGTTCTCAAACTACATACTAATCTTTTATCTATAAGTAGTTTGACCAAAATTTTGAACTGTTTAGTAGCATTACTTCCTAGTCATTGTGTTTTGCAGGATCTGGACTCAAGGATGATGATTGGGAGTAGTCCTAAAGTGAATGGAATCTACCTTCTTAATACGTTTCCAAGTTACCAAAGTCATCATGTCAATAGGGGTAATGGGTTAGAGTCAGTGAGTCAGGTTATGCTTTCGCAAAATAGGTTAGGGCATTTATCCTTTGGTTCTTTACATTTTTTGTTTCCAAAGTTGTTTGAGTCTATTAAGTCGTCTAATCTAGAGTGTGAAAGTTATAAACTTGGAAAGCATTGTAGACATTCTTTCCACTCAAGTAATAATTGGTTAGAGCATTTATCCTCTGTTTTATATGTTTTATGGGTGGTTATCATTACTTTCTCTTTTTTGTGAATAGTGATACTATTGGATATATTTGATGAGGTCTCGTGATGAGCTACCCTCTTTGGTACGACAATTCCATCATATGGTCCTCACACAATTTGGGGTAAGGCTTTCAAATCAAATAATGTTAGGGAATATTTTGTGAAGGACTTAGCATCTTATTTATTGGAGTATGGGGCGATTCATTAGAGCAATTGCACCACAACCAAATGGAATAGAAGAAAGGAAAAACAGACATATTGTGAACATGGCAAGAAGTCTTATGGTGTGTGCTAATTCCTATCCGGTTTTGGGATGTCATCACAACTGTTTACTTTATCAACCATGTACCTTCTCGTATCCTTGGGTTTAAGGTACCATATAGTCTTCTTTTTCCTATGGAGGAGATGTTTCACGTACCTTTGAGATTCTTTGGATGTGTTTGCTTTGTTCATATTCTTGGTCTTCACCGTAGTAAGTTGGATTCTAAGACCAAGAAGTGTGTCTTTCTTATGCTCAAAACCAAAAGGGATATCGTTGCTATGATCTTGTGGTAAGGAGTCAGTTTGTCACTATGGATGCCACCTTTTTTGAGTCTACATCTTTCTTTTCTGGTGGTTCTCTTCAAGAGTGTTTTGGGGAAGAGAGTGAGCATTCTATTCCTCTTCTTGTCCCTACTCTCGCTTCTTTACCTACAATACCAATTGATTCTGCTCCTTTACCTAATCCATTACAACCTGCCTCACAGTTCTTTACATGCCACCTTAGGAGGGTTGAATCTACTCATGCTCCAACAAGGGAACTCACACCACTTCCCATCAGCTCATCTAAGATTCTAAGTTTGACTGATGCAGATCATATTTTTGTCCCTATTGATGATACTCCTATGCCTAACACCTTGGATGCAGATAAGCTTGATCTTCCTTTTGCTCTCCAAAAGAGAAAGAGAAAGTGTATAGCCCATTGTATCTCACACCAACTCTCTTACAATAATTTATCGCCCTCCTGCCATGCCTTCCTCTCTTCCCTTAATTTTGTGTCTATACCCAGGAATGTTAGTGAGGCTCTTTCTAAACTTGAGTGGAGGACATCCATACAAGAGAAAATAGAGGCTTTGATCAAAAATCAAACATGGGAGATTGTTGATCTACCTGCTAATAAGGAAATGGATGTAGGTGGGTGTTTGTTATAAAGTACAAGGCTGATGGCGGTATAGAAAGGTACAAGGCGAGGCTGGTTGCAAAAGGGTATACACAAACCTATGGGATAGATTATTTGGAGACCTTTGCACCTGTAGCTAAAATGAGCTCAGTTCAAATTCTTTTGTCATGGGCAACTACTTATTTATGGTTGCTCTTCCAACTTGATGTTAAAAATGACTTCCTCAATGGTGATTTGAGGAGGTGTATATGGATCTTCCATCCAAGTTTTATGATGATGTAGGTGGAGGAAAGTGTGCAGATTAAAGAAATCCTTATATGGTTTGAAGCAGTCACCCAAAGCGTGGTTTGACAAGTTTAAGGGAGCATTGATTCACTTTAGATACACACAAACTCGGTCAAATCATACACTCTTTTTGAAAAGGAGATGATCACTTATGTTAGTATTGATTGTATATGTTGAGGATATTGTAGCTACAAGAAATGATCAAAATGAGATTGATGCCCTGAAGAAGTTATTACAGCAAGAATTTGAAATCAAGGATCTTGGTGAGCTAAAGTATTTTCTGGGTATTGAGGCTGCAAGATCTAAACATGGGATCTTCATCTCTTAGAGGAAATATGTGTTGGGTTTGCTAGAGGAGACTAGGAAGCTTGGAGTCAACCAGTTGATACTCCTATTGATCAGAACCATAGGATTAATGCCTCAAATGGTGAGTTTTTTAGGTAAGTTAGTGAAGGATGTAGGGAGGTATCAAAGGTTGGTGGGTCACCAGGATTGTGTAAGTTGTATCTAGAGAAAACTTATGACATGGTTGATTGGTCTTTCCTAATGCAAGTGATAGACTGCTTTGGCTTTGGGGTTAAATGGTGCAAATGGATCATGGGATGTATTGAGACTTGTCATTACTCAATCCTGGTGAATGGGTCTATAGTGGACCATTTCCCTGCCACTAGGGGAATTAGACAAGGGGACCCCCTTTCCCCATTTCTCTTTACTTTGATAGCAGAGTTGTTGGGGAAATTAATAGATAGGGCATATTCGAGGAACCTAGTGAGAGGGTGGAGGGTTGGAAGAAACAGGTTACCTATTACACATCTACAGTTTGTTGATGACACAATCCTATTCTGTGAAGGGGAGGATGTGAGGTGGGTCAAAATTTTGAAGAGGGTAGTGCAGTTATTTGAAAGAATGTCAAATCTGAAGGTTAATTTTGGTAAGAGTTGTGTGGTAGGGGTGAACATGGAAGAAGGAGAGATGAGGGATAGGGCTGAGATTTTGGGTTGTGAGGTGTCACAATGGCCTATGATATACTTGGGGATGCCTTTAGGGGATAATCCAAAGATAACAGTTTTTGGAACCCAGTAATTGATAGGTTCATGAAAAGGCTTGCCTCTTAGAAGAAGAATTATTTATCTATGGGTGGCAGGATCACTCTGATCGAGTCTACATTGGCTAGCTTGCCGATGTATTACTTATCTATGTTTACAATCCCAGGAAAAATAAGTAGAGTGCTGGAAAAGTTGATGAGAGATTTTCTATGGCAGCCAGGGGAGGAAAGGAACAATCATAGAGTGAGTTGAGAGTTTCACCAGGTGTAGATATGAGGGAGGATTGGGATTAGGTAAATATCCAGAAGAAAAATGAAGCCTTATTGGGCAAATGGCTGTGGAGGTTTAGAGGGGATAGGGATAAGCTGTGGACCAAGATAATCTTGAGCATTCATGGACAAGCAGATGATGGTTGGGGCTCTAGGATTGTGGCAAGGACTAATATGGCCTCTCCTTGGAAATCCATACATGCCATTCTTCCTTCTTTTCTGCAATACATCAGGTATGATCTTTGCTCTGGGAATTGGGTTAAATTTTGGGAACATTTCTGGGTGGAGGATGTACCTCTGAAAGACCAATTTCCCTCTTTATTCTCCCTCTCACGTTTCAAAGGGATGTGTGTGTCTGATTTTTTGGTTCCTTCTGAGTCAAATTTTGGGTATGATTGGGATTTGGGGCTTAGAAGAGGCCTTAGGGAGTCAGAATTGGGAACTGTTGTGGACTTAATTCAGATTTTGATGGGGTAGTTTTGGACCCATCAAAAAGGGATAGTAGAATTTGGACTTTGTCCCCTTCTGGGGTTTACTCTTGTGCTTCTTTCTTTAAGTCCTTGGTACAACAAACCGACAATTCTATTCAGTCTTTCCCAATCAAGGAAATTTGGGGTGAGCCAATGCCTTCAAGGATTGGAGCTTTCTATTGGGAGGCATTCCTAGAAAGATGTAACACATGTGATTTACTCCAAAAGAAAAGGCCAAATTGGTGCTTATCCTCAAACTGGTGCACTCTCTGCAAGGCTAATGGTGAAAGCTCCTACCACTTACTAATTTCATGTCCTTTTGTTTTTGATATATGGGAATGGTTTATTTCTTTATTTGGTTGCAGGTGGACCCCTTCTCCAAATATACGAAGCTTGTTTGCCACATCTTTCCTTAGATGGCCTAAGAAAAGGGGTAGTGTTACGTGGTGTGTGAGGGCTGCCATTTTCTGGACTAAATGGGAAGAAAGGAACTCTAGGACCTTTTCTGATAAGGAATTGAGCAAAGAAGGTAAACACTTGTAGGGAAGGTAAACACTTGTGATGTGCTACAGAAAAGGAGGCCAAACAATTTCCTCTCTCCTCATGTGTGTGTCCTTTGTTTGGGATGTGGCGAAACCCTAACCCACTTACTTTTACCCTACTCTTTTACTTCTGGTATTTGGAATGTTGTTTGTTCTCTCTTTGGATGCAGATGGGTTCCCCCACAGGATGTGGTAGGTCTATTCAGCCCCTCTTTCCTATGTCAACAGAAGAAAAGAGGAAAGTGCTTATGGAAGGCAATAAGAGCAGCTACAGTATGGACTATATGGGAGGAAAGAAACCTAAGAATCTTTTCTGGAAAAAGCAAAACAAAGTAGGAAGTTATTGAAACCATAAAAATCAGAATTGCACATTGGGTGAAGACCATGGAGATATTTAAAAACTACTCCACGAATGAGATCCTAAGAAATTGGGCTGAAGTAGCACAAACAGATGTACCCAAAGTACTTGTAAGTACGGAATGGAAGCCACCAGCACCGAACAAACTAAAACTGAACTTTGATGGGAGTTCTCTTGGCAACCCAGGAAGGGCGGGCATAGGAGGTGTGTTTAGAAATCATTTGGGTGTGGTGGTGGCACTCTACTCAGGACCAATAGGTTTTGGTGACTCAATATAGGCTGAATCTCTAGCCCTACTTCAAGGTCTAAAGATGGTTGAGAAGATAGGAACAACAGACTTAGAAATAGAAGGTGACTCACTATTGGTCATTTCTTGGGCCAAAAACATCACATCAGTACCTTGGAAGCTCAAATTTATCTTCAGAGAAATTGACACACTTGCAAGGAAGTTCAACCTCTCAGTTTGGTTGGGTCAAACGGGATGCAAATGGGATGGCAGATACCCTAGCAAAACAAGGGGCAAATAGATCTTCATTGTATTGGGCAGAATTGTAACTAATTGCTGGAGATTGCAGTTTGTCCCTCTGCAATCTTTATCTATTGTAACTAAATTTCTCTGTTATTAATGAAAGTTTTTTGCTGATCAAAAAAAAAAAAGAGCAAAGAAGGTATCATTGAGGTAATTATGGTTAGGGTGGTGCATTGGCTGAAGCCTCTGGATATGTTTACTAATGTCTCTTCAGTTATGCTTCTGAATAGCTGGCTGAAAGTGGCAAATTCAGCTCCTTTCTCATCAGTTGCCTCTCCCTTATGGTCTCCACCAGGCCCAGAGTGTGTAAAATTAAATTTTGATGGTAGTAGTGAAGGTAATCCTGGGCCCTCGGGTGTTGGTGGGGTGTTCAGAGATGAGAACGGTAAGGTGATTGCTTTGTTTTCAGGCCCCATTGGAAATGGTGACTCTCTAAGAGCTGAGATATGTGCCTTAATGGAAGGCTTAAGGAAGACAAAGGAGTTGAATACTCGTAGACTAATTGTGGAAGGAGACTCAAAGCTGGTTACAAAAGGACAATGGATTGTGGAAATATGCAAATGAGAGAAGGGAGGCTAAATGGCTAACTAGAGGGTTGGAGGTTCAGTTTCAATGGGTGAAGAGGACTGCAAATGCTTTTGCAGATACGTTGGCGAAACAAGGGATGGGAAGGGAACAGATGTTTTGGGCTGTATTGTAATTTTCTTTTCTTTTCTCTTTTTCGGGAGAGTTAAGCCTCCTTACCTCTTCCCGGATTGTTGTAATATTATTGTCCATTAATAAATTGATTCTATTGTTGATAAAAAAAAATGTTGTCAATGTTCTTGTGAGCCAGTACATGCACGCTCCCCGGACTTGACATTGGGCAGCCATTGATTGGATTCTTGCATACCTAAAGAAACATCTCAATAGAGGAATATTGTTTTCTAATCATGGGCACTTGAAATTAGAGGCCTATACGGATGTAGATTGGGCAGGGTGCTTAGATGACAAGAGGTCTACATCAGGGGTTTGCACCTTTGTAGGAGGCAACATGGTCTCATGGAAGAGTAAAAAAAATAATCAGTTGTGGCTAGATCAAGTGCAAAAGCAGAATACAGATTTCTAGCTCATGGTGTCTCAGAATTTCTTTGGATCAGGTCCTTGTTAAGTGAGCTTGGAATTGTTGCTAAGCATTATGATGTATTGTGATAATCAAGCCACAATCAACACTACCCATAATCCAATTCAGCATGATAGGACGAAGCATATCAAGGGTTGATAAACACTTCATAAGGAAGAAAGTAACAGTAGAAGTTTGCCTACCATATTTTTCTTCTAACTTACAGTTGGCTGATGTCTTTACCAAGGGAGTTACAAAGAGTAAGCTTGAACATGGCCTACACAAGTTGGGAAAGAGCAACATTTATTCCCAACTTGAGGGGGAGTGTCTAGGAATTACAATTATTTGTTTATTTTATTTAGTTGGCATTGTTGGGCCTAAAGACCATTAGTTTAGGAGTTCTTTAAGCTGTTGTTAGTTGTTGTTTTTAAGTTGTTGACAGTAGCCAACCTATCAAGGGCATATTGGGCATTGTATACATCTTTTTTCTTAAGTATAAAAGCTAATGGGAGAGGGTGGCCATAACATTATTGGCTTCTCTTCTCTTTCTCTCATCTTTCTCTTCTTCCACTCTCACAAATCTTTCTCTTCCTTCTTTACTATTTTTATTTCTGTTGTTTTTCTACTACATGCATGAACAATAACAGACAAATGACATTCTTTAAAACCCCTTCAAAATAGATCCTTTAGATCTCCAGCTTCTGCCTGGTTAGATTTCCATTTCCCAATAGGGCCAAGCAAGACAAAGGATTCTACAATTTCCATCACCAAACACGCAGAAGACCTAATGGAGACATCTAATTTTATTTTCCTTTGCAAATATTAAGGTACACAAGTCTTATAATATTTTATTGGCACTGCTTTTTGGAATTCATTAGACAGAAGACACGACAATTTTACACCATTAGCAATTTACTTATAGCTTCAGAAAGAATCTATCAATTCAGTTAAATCCTTTAATTTTGTATCTATCAGCATCATTAGGATGTCCTAAGTCACAAGATGAAAGATGACTACAGTTATGAAAAAGATGGAGGTCTCCAATTAAGTATTCCAAAAGACCATAGCAACATGGACAATTACTGTATAAGCAATTAATCATTTTCTTCTTCTTGACCAATTAAGAGGTTTATCCTTTT
The DNA here is from genome assembly GCF_000365185.1 of Nelumbo nucifera. Next base: position 4,149,034 of record NW_010729120.1, on the reverse strand, counting down.
GGTTCCACAACATATAACTAAAGGGGTTAGGTTTAACTTTTGACCAGCTAACATATTTCTCAGTTACTGTTTGTTCATCCCATAAAACTTGCAGCTACAGGAATAATCAAACCATCTATAAAAGTATTGCATAATGGACTTAAACTTACCAAAATCGGCAATGATTACCCTGTCCTATGCATGTTCCAAGCCAAAGACAATGATGATCAAACTGAAGAACACATTTGTCGCAATCATGACAATGTTTCACACGTGGAGGCTGCAAATATTTGGTGAAAGAATAAGAACATCAAAAGCTACCCTACAGATAAATGGCATTATGAAAGTAATGATAATTGCTACTGACATTCAACAGTTAAAGCATAATTTGTAAGACTCGCATTTCCAGACCTGTATGCACTATGAGAAAAGAAATCACCCTTAGAGGGGAAAACACTTGATTTAAAAACAGTGAACTACAGTTGCGTCAAAGCATTGAGTACAGATCAAGTAATCAGCTGCCCAAGGATTTGAGATGATGACTACCAACTTATCAACCAAGGGCCAGTGCTTGGTACAATAAAAAAATCTTGGGCTGACAAGCATGAGAATTTGGGTTTGAATGTCAGAGCAGCCACTTAATGCCAAAAAAAAAAAAAAAAAAAAAAAGAAGAAGAAGAAGAATGCTAAAGGTTAGATCCTTATCCAGTCTATCTGTCCCAAGACCAGCTGCAATTCTGGTTATTTTAACATTGGTTTTTCAAATTTCTGAAGAACTGGCTGACCTTAGAAACTCATAAGAACCATTGAATACCAGATGGGTTGTTATTCAATCACCCACCTGGGTCAATGATTTATTACAAATCATAAAACGAAAATGATGAGATTTGAACCTGTAACTTCTCCTTTGCATGGATTAATACATTACCATTTATCTATCATGGTATTTGCATCTATTTTTGTCTCTTCAATATCTATACTGATCAAATATGTATATATATCTTTGAAATTTGAATGAAACATGAGTTAAAAGACTTGAACCCTGGTCACTTGTATTAAAAACTAAGACAAAAGCCATCTGACCGCAATATATGTCATAGCATGCACAATAATTTTTATATTTTATAAATATGATGTCATGGGCCATTAGATTGACCCAGCGTTTAGACCATCTGTTTAGGATTAAAAATATATAATATATAAGATGTAAAAAAAATATAAAGCTTGAGTCGCCAGATTTCACAGCTGGCCCACTTCACATAAATTAAAATTTAATTTATTCTGGTTATGGGGGGAGTTAAGCAACCACCCCACGTATGAAGAGTGGGGAGGTTGCTCTAACCTCCCTACCCATTAACTGTCTCCTCTATATAAGGGAGAGAGGAGAGGAAAAAATGGACAGCAGATAGAGAAAATGGAGAAGAAAAAGAGAGAAAAAAAAAAGGAGAGAAGAGAGAGGATGAGAGGAAATAGAGGAGGGAACTTGTCGTTCTGCTGATTGAAGTGATTAAGGATAAGTGTACACAGGTACAGATCTTATCTCTATCCCTTTAAATTTTATCTACTTTCAATCTTTATCTTACGTCTTATCTTCTCTCTCTCTCTCTCTCTCTCTCTCTCTCTCTAGAGTTCTATTAGAACTCAAAATCTTATTTCAATATATATATATATATATACTGGTGGATTCTATCCACCACAAAAAAAAAGTGATAAAACAGAAAAAGAAAAGAGACTAATACTTGGGAACCATTGTTATGTTCGTGGATCCTATCCACCTCAAAAGATATTTCAATGGATTAATCCAATATTATAATAGATACAAAAAATCAATTGACAAATCTTTGGATCCCACCATCTAGTGGATCTTATCCACTTAAAAAGGGGACAAATGTATTGTGTTGTAGTCTATATTGCCACTTGTAAATGGAAACCTTCGAGATGCCAAAAAGGGGTTGCTTGACAAATCTTTGGGTCCCACTGTCAGTGGATCTTATCCACTTAAAAAGGGAACAAATGTATTAATGTTGCAGCCTATATTGCCACTTGTAAATGGCAAACCAATGGGACCCACTGTCAGTGGATCTTACCCACCTGAAAAGGGGACAGAGATGCTGGCTTGCCACCTGTAAACAAACCAAAATATGTAAGTTAAAACTCATTCGGTGGATCCTATCCACCTCAGTCATAAAAATATATATAGTTTTTGACTCCACCATTGACAACTGAGAACTGTCATGAGTTGGTGGGTCGCCATCTTATCTTGCAACAGCAAATCACAATGTTGCAATCGGTGGATCCTATCCACCAAATTCAAATAAATCCACTGTTATAACGGTAATACTGGTTTAGTGGGTCTCACCCACTATAAACTAAAATAAAATTTAATAATTAAAACATTTAAGTTTAAAGTGGGCCATGCTCACTATCTAACAGCATATATAAATGGGGCCTACTGTTTAAATATTCAAGTGCACAATCAGCATAGTGGGTCCCATTTGTCAGTGGGGCCCACTATTAAAATATTTAAGTTTAAAACATTAAAATGGGTTACACCCACTATCAAATCAACCTAATGGGTCCCACTTGTCAGTAGGGCCCACTGTTAAAATATTCAAGTGGGCCATGCCCACTGTAAAACCAACATAGTGGGTCCCACTTGTCAGCGGGGCCCACTGTTAAAATATTTAAGTTTAAAAACGTCCACTATTGGTGGGACCCACTATGGAATTCTTTTTTAGTTTAAAATATTCAAGTGGGCTACACCCACTATCAAACCGATATAGCGGGTCCTGCTTATCAACAGGACCTACAATTAAATTTTTAAGATTAAAATATTAAAGTGGGCCATGCCCACTATCAAACCAACATAGTGGGTCCCACCTGTCAGCAAGGGCCACTGTTAAAATATTCAAGTATAAAATGTCAAAGTGGGCCACACCCACTATCAAGTCATCATAGTGGCCCCACCCATCAGCGGGGCCCACTATTAAAATATTCAAGTTTGAAACATTAAGGTGGGCCACACCCACTAACAAGTCATCACAGTGGGGCCCACTGTTAAAATAATTAAATGTAAAATATCAAATTGGGTCACGTTCGCTATCAGATTAGTATAGTGGGTCCCATTTATTTATGGGGTCCACTGTTAAAATATTAAAATGGGCCATGCCCACTACCAAATCAGTATAGTAGGTCCCACTTTTTACTGATTAACGGGACTCACTGTTAGGATGTATAAGTTTGAAGTACATAAGTACCCAATGCTGTATGGGTCATATGACCTATCTACCAATTGTGGGGGGCCCGCTCATGGGTATAACCCACTAAGAATCCAAGCTGATGGAACTGCTTATACCTGCTATTGGATTTAACCCTTAAAAAGTAACTCTTTCACATAAAATCAAAATCAAAGGTATTTCCTCTAATGAATATAATTAAGGGGTTAGCAAACATAGCGTATACTTATACACCCTGAATAGGGAAGCCCTAATTCTACTCAAGTTCTTTTTTTTTTTTTGTGAGATCAAAACACCATCTAACCAGTGATCCGGCAGCCTTTATGGTTTTGTGAATGGTCCGAGTCTTACAACATTAATTTGAACCTCATTTTAAGTTAAAGAAGACCCCAAAAGAGATATGGCCATATGGGGTTCCTTGTTCCTCTTTCAGGTTTGTAATAACATGTGTGGTCATATTCCATAAAAAGTACATCAATATGTGAAGATGGGAAGATTGTCTTTCCTTTTTTCTTTTATTTATTTTTCCCGATCAGCAACATTTAATCAGATATTTTATTGCAGAAACATAAAATAACATCTAAACATTTCAGATTGTATAGGATGTGGTGGATTAATACAAACAGCACTTGACCAACAAGACAATGTCAATCATAAAGTGTTTCCTATTTTTATATAGTTGTACATTTCAAAACCCACATTGATTTATCTGCATAGGTGGTAGTGAACACACAAGCATGTGCAACAAGAACACATAATACAGGTACAGTATCAACTCCTTCAACACAAAAATCTTCATATTTTGAGCAGGGCATGTTCCAAGGCCAGTGGAAATGATAAGAATATCATGTATTTAGATGCATCACATAGAAGAATGATAAGGTATTATATGGCACTAACCTGTACGATATTACAATACATGCATGTCCAATTTCTGCAAAACCAATAATTAGTCTTAGAGCTTGTAATATCCCATATTTTCAAGCAGGTTAATATTTTGATTTAATTATGCACACCTGATGTTACATGGAAAGATTAATTATATGGAAAGAAATGATTAATCAATTTCTTTAAAAAATCATAAAGCCTAGAAAAAAAGCCTCAGTTGAATCTTCTGCCTTTCTATTTTAATTATATCCACCTTGCTTGATGTAATGGTAAAATCTCAGGCTGACAAGCATGAGAACGTAGGTTCAAGTTTGAGAACAGCCATTTTGTGTAAAAAAAATGCCAAAGGTTAATTTCGTCTCCAGTACACCCCTTCCAAGACCTTAGACCACTGTGACCAACGTAGGGTAACAGCCCTTATCATCAAATAGCGTAACAGCCCCCAGATCCATCACATAAGGACCCACCAGAACTCAGGAGACTTCAAATTATGTTGCCACTTTGTTGATCAGGAAATATCTCACATTTTCTTTTTGGAGGAGAAAAAAAGGAGAATAGCAGTTTAGAATGCTAGTTGTTGGAGGTGCATTTTGAACAAGGCATGTCTCATCAACAGCAGACATCAGAAGACTTAACATGAGGCTGGAATAAATAGGGCCAGCACACAATAAGGGAGCCACAATTCCTAATATAGTCGAATAGTCTTCCTAAATTAATGAACTTTGGACTAATCATTCTCCAGTTTGTGCTTCTTTTGGGCCTTTCTCATCAATTAGAATGACAACTAAAAGAGAAGAATGAACGCCATGAAAACATAAGCTGGCAAATATTTCCTTGCCTACTCCTTTGTTTTCTATTTGATAACCCCAAAAATTATCATTCAAACCATGGAGCATTTTAGTTCACACCTTAGAAGCCCATTTTTATCATCCAATTTCAAAAGGGAAAACAGGACCTTAAAAGAAAAGAATAAAAAGACCTCATACCTCATAAGATTCAAACAACCATCAACATGCTCAACTATAGTAATGCCAAGTACCCAATAATATTGGAAACCAATATAATTCATGCATCCCAATCCCATTCAAGTCAAACCATCTGAATGAGATGTTTATTTTGGATGCCAAGGATATTGACTCCTTGCTAGCATGTCAAAGAGTGAAAGAGACCAACAAACACCTTACTATTGGCCCATCTGACCTAAAACAATCTGAGAATTCCCCCTCCAGAATCTTGTTCTTGCATACACAGAGGGGAGCATGCATGCAGAGTATCTATGTTCCAGCATCAGTGCCTCACACAGCTAGAAAAAGTACCCTGAGTGAAAGGCCATACATCTAGAAAGTCTTATAATAAATACATACATGCATATAGAGGTATATGTGCATGTACACACACACTTAGGTGTTAGTATGAAGTCTCAGCAGGATGCAAAAGCATAAAAATAATTTGCATACCTAACAGATGATCTAGGAGGATACATGCTAGAGTATCTTATAATTATTGAGGTATATGTGAATGTACACACACATGTGCTAGGATGAAGTATCAGCAGGCTGCAAAAGCATAAAAATAATTTGCATACCTAACAGATGATCCATGAGGGTACATATCCATCACTAGCTTTGCCCATGACGTCGTATTATTTCCTGGAGTAATTTTTCCTGGCTGATTCTCTTCAATGGGGATAGTGAAGCTTCCGCTTTGGCTTGAAGCAGACCGTCTTTGCTTGATCATCATAAAAGTAAACCAGGCAATAAGTTATGAAAATTAACAGATTAGACCATTGTTGTAAACAACAACAATAACGATATGATACTAATTATCAAAATATACAAATTAAAGTAGCTGTCCAAAAGGTAAACCAACTCCAGGAGAATTTATCTTTACCTTATGTTTTTATGGACACAAGATAAATAAATGGAAATCAGCTCTTACTTTGATGTCATGGATGTCTTCCTAAATGTAGCATGTGACTCATTACCAGCTCGCATTGCATCAATTACATACCTAAAAATGGAAAAGGAAACATTATTATCAGTAACAACAGAAAAAGAATTGTGTTAGATAGTGACTGGAAGAGTCACCTATGCTCTAATTAGAAATTCAAGATCCAAAATTGTTTGTAATTAAATCAAAAATGAAAATTACCCAGGAGAAGAACCAGAAGTAAAGAAATACTGAGCCAGGGTTGCAACAAACACTAATAAGTATATTGCTATGTACCTGACAATTACAGGGAAAATGATCAAGTTCAAGACAACCAATTGAAATTGGTAAAATAACAAAGGTAAAAAAATGGAATCTTCACCAATTTATATGCCTTTGTAATTAAGATACCCCATAGCCAATGTGAAAAAGTGCATTACAAAAATAATGGCTTGAAAAGCACAAAACTAGGCAATGAGAACTATGTAGAAGTTTAAAAAAGGAACAAATTTTGGCATCAAAAACCTGTCTATACTCCATTTATGTTCCAGGTATAGAAAGCTTAGTCAAGGCATCTAACAGATGGCTACACATTTTGGCATGCAATTGCCTGGGCAATAAGCTGATGACTAGCCCTCACATGAATGACCAGAACTAAAAGGTTTAGTCATGTAGGAGTAGGAAGAGTTCAAGGAGAATCACAACACCTGACACACTAAAGCCAATAGAAAGAACTACATATGTCAGATTCCACCTTTAGTCAAGAAGTTAGATAATGAGATGGCAGATTCTCGGGAGAAGAATGAGATATTCAGCTTGGAAGCTAAGGCCCTGTTTGGTAATGTTCTCACCTGTTCCTGTTCTCGAGGAAATTCTTGTTCTGGAACAGGAATTTGTTTCTTACTCTTCAGGAACAATAGAGTGTTTGGCAATTTGTTCCTTAAGAATGGATTTTGTTCTATAGAAACAGAAATAACATTTGGATAACTAAACTATTTCTTGCCCGTGTTTTGAACTGTAAATTTTTCATCACTCCACCATTTTAAGGTAAACAGTAGAAGTGAACAACATAACTACAAATATAAAATAAATAAAATGGAAATAATTCGCCCACTCCTAACAAATGTTATTAGTTTTGATGAATGAATGGTGTTGCTTTTTTGGAATTTGGAAACAGTAGAATATTTGTGTAAGAAAATAGTAGAATTAACAATAGAAATAAGTTGTAAACACTAGAATATTTGGTGTATATTCAGGAAGTTGGAAAGTCAACAATGGTGTTTCTGGTCTTGTTTAGGTGTTTAGGGGTCATGCTGTGTTAGTCTTTAGTTGCAGTGTGCTTAGTCCTTAGCCTTTAGTCTTTGTCAAGTGTTTCTTGTTATGCTTTGTTTCTTGTGGGTCTGTTTTGCTCTGTGTGTTTTTCTTTTATATTCTACCATTTCCATTCTCAACTATCAATAGATAATTAATGGTAGATTTTTAACAAATTCACATAAAACCAATGCATGCAAGACTGACTCTCCCAACTACCAAGCAACAGAAGTGGTATAAATCAATATTCAAACAAATTTCCTTGTAATTACCATCTACAGAATTTCTGTTAAATTTTCCAAAAAGAAAAACTATTACATACCTCATTTAAATGACTTACGGTTGAATTCGCAAAATAAATTAAACAAACAAGGCCATCAGAAACTTTTCAGCCGAGCTTCCTTTACCTCCGAAACCACGGATTAATCAGCCATGGAAAGGCAATAATTGACAACTTCCCTATTCCTGGGTACACTTCTGAGGTCTACCTTGGTCCCATTCACCAATAAAACGCGGCACCACTTGAACTTCCCTAATCACTTTGTAATAGAAATTGCTCCTGTCTTGTCCCGTTATTAATGTGTTTGCTTTTGCTACTTGTACATGTTGGTTTAGAGAGGAAGTTGGTGGAGGATAGTTTGGTGCACAGATTAGAAGAGATTTGCAGGGTTTGGGGGTTGAACTTGCACAAGGGTTGGAAATAACTGGGGTGGAAGCCATTGTTGGATTCTGTTTGAGAGAAGAGTGTGTGGAGGCTACATATCCATTATCTCACCTTGCTTGTAACGTGTTAGATTCTCTGATTTTGGGAGAATAATTACGTTTTAGGATTTAAGACCTAGCTCCAACCAAAACAGGTTGGGAGAAATGCAGATCTGCCATTATCTATTAGTGTTTTAAGCTAGCTATCGTTATCTCTATCTCTCTAAACAAGGGTTGGGAGAACTACAGATTAGAGGACAAAAAATCAGAGCATCCACATGTCTACAACAAAGAAACGTCAAGAAGGAAGACAACCATACCTGTGTAAATGATTTTGGTTGGAAAAAAATCGTCGGAGATGTGTTTCCGTCCATTCACTGTCCTTGACTCAGCGTTCACCTCCCTGGGTTGTGCAGCGGTAGAGACAAGGTCGAAGGAACGACGAATGAACATTAGGGCTTAGAGTTTATTATTTCGAGCAGAATGACAAAAATGCTCCTACTCTCACATGGGAATGTGGCACACGTATTCGTAACTAATAAGGGATGTTGTGGGAACCACGGGTTCCCAGAGAACATGTTCTTTGAGAGCGTAGATTTGTCACTTCCAAAGAACGCGTTCTTTGTGTGTTGTTCTCACGTGGGAATGACTCGTTTCTTTCATTTTATTTTTTCCAAACGTGTTTCTATTCCACGGGAATGCCAGAAATAGCAGAAACACTCTCGCAGAACATTGTCAAACAAGGCCTAAGTCCCCCATCTCTCTCAACATATAATAATCCTAAGTTCCTGACAGCTCCCCTCCCAAAGCTCATCTAATCAACCACCATGCAACAATTCCTATAACCTCAGTAAGTGGAATGAAGGGAACCTTAATATTTAAAATAGGACCAAAAGCTCTACCACTATCATGACACAAGTCCCTACAAGATTAACAAAGACAACTGTAATCTCGATTCCCTGAGGGCCACCCCAAAACCAGGGGCCCCAGGGCTGCCCAACAAACAGACACCAAAGATAAGTTTGACTACATTAGTGATCTCTGATCTCTAATCCTGTAGGACTGAGTTGTAATCAAACTTATAAGACTAAATATTCATGCACTTTCTCCCATTGAACCATCCAAACCCTTTTTATATCAACAAGTCCCACATTTACCACGGTATGGCCCTGAAAAAGCTAGCTACATTACAATTAAATGAAGTTAGCTAAAGTGCCTCTTTATCACAGTATCGCATTGATGCTACTCCTGTGCCACAGTACCCTGTTTGACAATATCCTTCCTCATATGTGTTCCTAAGTTTGCAAAGTACATGGACCAATTTTATATAGAAAGTTTCAGCTCAAAACCCCTTGCCGTGTGTTGAAGGTTTTTTTTTAAATCCATTTGCTTCTAATGAAATCAATTGAATTTTTATCTATCAAAAAAAAGGTTTTTTTAAAATCCAAATAATATTTAAATAATTTATAACCCAAATAAGTGGGTTGGCTAGTGTGCTAGCTAAATCATCAAAACTAAAAAAGGTGTCCCGTATGGGAATTCCTCTCTTTAAGAGGGAAGGACAGGTGTCCTTCACCTAGAGGGAGGGGTAGTTGCATAACTACCCCATTCCCTATTTAAGCTCCTTAAGGCTATGTTTGGTTTGAAGGAAAAAGTAGGGAAAAGAAAGGTAGGGAAACCTATACAAGATTTGTGAAGGTTTCCCTAACTTTCCTTTCCTTTCCCTACTTTTTCCTTCAAACCAAACATAGCTTAAGGGAAAGATAGAGTCTCCTCTTCAGAGAAAATTGTGTCTCAGAGCATACCACTCTTAGAGATTGTTAAGAAAATCCAAGATAAAGAAAGAAGAAAAGAGAGGTTCTCAAGGGAAGACAGGGAAGAAAAAGAAATCTCACTAATACAGGTAGGTAAAGGAAAGTCCTCTTTGTACCTATATATGTCTTTCTGCTCTCTCTCTCTCTCTCTCTCTCTCTCTCTCTTGTTTTTACTTTTAAGAAAGGAAATAGAGGGAAATGAGCCATCTACGACCAGGTGCCTTTACTTGGTTGATTATAGTCCCTCTATCAAGACAAGTTAAGGATTAAACCATCTACAGTCTAATTCTCAAGGGCTGATTATGGTTCCCTTCAAATGAAAATGAAGAATAGAGGGAATAAAAAACCGCCTATAATCAAATATTCAATTTGATGGACTACGGTTCCCTTCTTGTATGCAAAATCCAAAGGATTAAGGCTGTCTACAGTCAGAATTTCATCTGATAGACAACAACTTATTGTGAAAAAAGGAGTGAGAAGGAAATCTTCTTTATATCAAAAAGAAAAGAAAGAGAGAAATGTATTGTTGTGGATTTTCTCTTTATTTTTTATTTCTCATTCTTGTACACTTGAAGTATGTAAAAGAAATGCAAATGAAAAGTTCTGTTTAAGAGGTACTCTATTGTTCTTTTCTTTTGTTCTATGCATTCATTTCTCTAAGTCAGAATCAAAAGGTGTTCTCTACTTTCTTGTGGAGATGTAATTAAGGGGAACAACCCATATGATTCCCTGAATGGGCCTTACAAAATAATAAAAACTCAATCACTCGATTGAGTGAATTATGTTGCATGAGAATTTCTTAAAATTTTCACACCAACACCATGTATCCAGAGTAATCCCTTTTGTCCAGGTACGTTTCAATTTAAATAAACAAAAAAACTCTGGAAGGCTAATATAACTCAGGCAGAACTTCAATACAATGTGGGATGTATGTCTGACCTGGAGTCATGAAGTGGGAAGTCAAGAGTGAAGACATGGACAGTCCAGAAGGACCACTATCCAGTGGATGGTAGAATTCACCCACTCACTAAAAGTAGGATACATCATGTATGAGTACAACTCCTCCCTCTCCCCAGTCACAGTTCTGGGTCTACTTGATGCACGACACTGTATGTTGTATGATCAGTTTTATAACACAATAATCAAATTCAATTAGTTTCAGTATGGCATGGACTCTCCTAAATGGACATGTCCATGTAGGACACAAATCGGAGTCTGACACTCCACAGATTCCTGAGGACAATTCTATGCAACATTTCCTTGTTATATCCTTATCTTATTCGTAACTTAGTAACAAAGGCAACATTTTATGCGGGTATATAGTGTTAGACTCCAAACACTGTGAACTATTTAATAGTATATACTTTTTCCATAAGCGTGTCTGCCAGTCCCTGTTTTCTAATCTTGCCAAGTCAAACTCATGGACACGCATCGGATTCCAAGTCCCATGTCTGTGTCCAAGCAACACTGGTTAGTTTGACATTACTTTGTAAAACTATTATTTCAATATTTTGTCTTCTCTATTCCCAACAGAAAGCTCGATATTAAGTTTATTGTAAATGCAAATTTTTGGCTGAGAACTACAGGTATTCAATTTACCATATTTTGGGTTTCAACTGACATATTAGAATTTTCAGTCTATCTAGCTACCACAGAACCACCAGTTTGGCTTATTATTGATGAACTACTCTTTTTAAATTGCTTCAGCAGCTTACAGTTTTTTCAAAATAATTTCCAGAAACAAAAGGCCCAAACATGAATGCATTCTAGCGATTTTAAGCAAAAACAAAAATATTACAAAATTAAAAATCAAATTCAACTCAAACGATGACAACGAAGAATACAGAAACAGAGGTGGAACATACCATGGTTCTTCTTTTGTTTTCTGTATCAAATTTGTATCAAAAAGAAAGAGAACACCCACATAGATCAGATGCAGCATCACCAAAGCCACTTTCAGGCCCAGGAAAGTTCTCCGAGCTGAAACCCAAAATCCAAAAAAAATAAATAAACGTAAATTAAAGAAAACGTAAATTGAGCTGATTGAATGACATTAAGTTACACCCAAACTGGAGAAACTAGAGGAGAAGACGTACCCGGATCGGAGAGACAAGGGAACACCGGGGAGCATCTCTCTAATGCTTGATCCCATGAGACGCGAATGAGGCGGCAGAAACCCATGCTCGTCATTGAAATTGTTGCATCAGACAATCAAACGTCGAAACATTTGATCAAGAGAATCTCTTTCAACAAGGAAGAACAGACGGAGACGGAAGGGAGAGAAGAGGTTAACCACTAAACCGGAAACAATTTCCCTTACCGGACTCAAGAGCATACATTACATATTGCGTAGCGGGTTGAATATCTTATGTATTTTGTACACTTCGGTCCCACTGAATCGATGAAACTGGAAAATCCTGACCGTTCGACATTTCTGTCTGATATTTGTTCTTCGGAAAGACGGATGAATGATGATTTTGTGAAACCAGTACCACAGCACAAGGCAAGAACCTTGTGGTCCCGATCAATTAATAGACCATTTTTTTGGGGTTAGATATTAATAGACCAATTCGATACTTATTTAATCAATATCTGTTACGACATTATTTCTTCAATGAAAGCAATAGTTGTAAGGAAAATAAAATAAAAATAATCAGATCCTTGATTTTCAGATACATAGATTCCAATCCAACGTTTGAAAACCTTGCATTAAAATAAAGAGAAGCTCCAGAATCAAATAAGATAAAGAAAAAAGAAAATAATTTCTTTTCCAAGACAATAGAACGATGGGCGCCAACCTTGAACGTACCCCTATTAGGCTGTTAGCTATTCTATTCTGCCCAGGGGCCACGGTTAGGGTACCCTTGCCCAAGTTTTGGCTGGTAGCTGGCCACGTGGACCTAACTGTCAATCCACGAGATTTCACCCATCCAATTTATGCATGATGACCAACCGATGGTTGGCTTGGTTGGTAGTTATTCGTAAGTGTTATGTGGTGGGTGTTATGTGCTCCTATAAATAATAACTTATAACTACGGAAGATATTCCCAATGAATGATAGGATATGCATGTGAAGAGGTGCCCTATGTGAGGAGCAGATCCAGTCTACCAACATTCTCTAATATGTACAGAGAAGATGTGAATTTTAATTCAAATTAGAGAGCGCACCATACACCCACCTCACAGCATATTCAACATCCCCGGAGTCGTACTCATTAGGTATGGACTACCCCCATTATGTAACCCTACTAAAAATTATGCATTGATGTTTAACCAAAAAGAATTAAAAAAAAAAAGTATGCATTGATTTTATGGGTCATGTAAAGGAATTATTCTTTATGACACTTATTTTTCTTTAATATGATTAATATAAAATATCATAGAAATGGCCCATTTTTTCTACATTTTTATATTTTGTGAATTTGTTACTATTTTAAATATTTTATTATTAATTATGATTAGATTCACCCAATTAACCGGGATAGTTGAATTGGCTTACCCACCACTTTGATGGAAGAATAATTTTGTTTTTTTTAATTTTAAAAAAGGATAAATTGCATGAAACCTCCCTTGAAGTTTTTCACCATTGTTGAAATCTCTCCTCAAGTTTGGTAATTGTAATCACCTCCCTTGAACTTTCTAATAGTTTCAAGTAGCCCCCCCTCTCTTAGAATCCTCTTACAAGTGGCACACAAAGGTCCAAAATACTCATGCAGTTAATATTGAAGTTGGTTTTTGCATAACAAACAATACAAACTTTATAAACAACAACAACAAAAAATAGAAGTCTAAATTGCTACTTTAAGGGATTCATATGAAGGGAAATTTTATAAAATAAATCAATTTTGGAAAAGAGATTGGAAGGGTTTGGGGTAGTGATTAATATGAAGGGAAATTTTGGAAAATAAACATTTTAGTCAAAGGAGGTGATTGAAATCACCAAACTTTAGGGGAGGTTTTAGAATTTACTCCTTAAAAAACATGGGTTTTATATTGTTAAAAAGTATTTGATAACGATCTAATTATTATAATTTATTAAATAAAAATTACCTTAAATACAAGATTTAATGTGAGAGAATGTGTGTTAATACCTTAAATATAAGACTTAATGAGAGGGAATTAAGTGATGTGAACAAATGTAAATGATATTACATTATTAGCCCTCAAAATTAAAGAGGGACTAAATTCAAAAATAGGGGTAGTTTAGTGAAAAAAGAGTTCCACACCCTTATTATTGTTTAATATGTCAAATATATGATGTTAAAAATGTTTTCAAATTTTTCTTTAATTTCTATATTTTTTGTATTTATCTATTTTTGAATTTTTATTGTTTATTTGTAGCAACATGAGTTAGTCCATTTGACCCAAAATGGTTTAATTTTTTACCACCACCTTATAAAAACACTATTTTTTCATTTAGATTTTAAAAGTATAAATTTTTATATTATTGGAATTATTAATTTATTATGTATGGATTTAATTAGTATAATTTAGTGATGAGAATAAATAAAGATGCTTTAAATATATGATTCAATGAGGGTGAATGGGAGTTAATACCTTAAATGTGGGATTAATCAGAGGAAATTAAATGCATTGAATAATAGTATTCAAATTACATTTTCTACCCTCACAATAGAGGAACCATATTTAAAAAATGGGGTATTTTGGTCAAGAAAAATTTCAAAGGCTATTCGTACTTTTTATAGTAGTATAGATATGCAACTATCTCCCTTTCTTAACAAAAAAGCAGATCGTGTATTTATTTTTGAAATGCCTATTTTGCCCTTCAAAGCATTGTTCATTTTCTTCCCAAGAACTAAGAGCTAGAGCCATCAAACTTCCATCGCACACCCATGGCCTTTCTCCTAAACAGAATCCAGTGTTTAGAAAATCAGACCAAATCGGCCGATCAGACCAATCAGATCGGTTGAATTATGACTTAGGACCTCGGTTAATTATTTTCAATATATGAACTCATATTTTCATATACTGCTTAATTATCATTAGTCCACCTTTTAACTTGTGTTAATTAATGACTCTTTATTGCACATATTACTTTATTACACATATAATTAACCAAAACATTTGCTTTAAAATTTAATTATAATTTGAACCTTAATCATTTTCACATATAATAAACTTAATTATAATTTGAACCCTAATCATTTGCTTTAAAAGTTAAGGAACTTGCCATCAAAACACCATATTTAAGTTTATTAAAAGTTGTAAAATGTATTATATATATAAAATTGGATGGTCCATGTCATCATGTCTATCATTTCAAGGAACCTATTTATCTATTGTCTCCATTTTTTACATTTTTTTATTTTCTTTTGTTTTAAAAATATAAAAAAGTAACCATGGCCCATTTTGACTATATTAACAAAGTTGCACACTATTAGAGAGAGGCATTTGGGTTTTTTTATGGCCTGCTATTTTAATGCATGTTATTATTACATTTTAAAAAGACATTTAAAAGAGAGAGAGAGAGAGAGGAGGAGGGAGGGAGTAGTAATAATAATTACTGTATTTTAAAATTTACAATATTACAATATTTACAGTATTAATAATAATTACAATATTTTTAATAATTATAATATTTTTAAATAATTATTAGTATTTATTAAAAAATAGTATTAAATAATATATTTATTAATTAATACAAGGTTTAAAAAATTGCAACGTATCGGCTGATACATATCATTCCAGCAGCATTCCAATACATGGAACGCTACAAATCCAATAGTTTCATTCCTTTTCATCTATATCGATACGGACCCGTATGGGGTCATGGCCTATTTAATAATTCTTTGTCAATGTAATAACTCCTACATTTAAAACTTGCCCTAAATAACTCATAATCCCCTATAATTATTACCACTCTCTTAATAACTCCTTTTTTCTCTTAATTAATAATTAATTACTATATTTATTGACAATATTCAAATTCAAATTTTAATTTGACCCGCCATTAAAGCAATAAATTTGAAGTTGACTTGTCATTAAACCAACATATTTAAAACTACAAATAAGAAAGGTAAGGAGAATTGAACCCTGGTAATTTAATTGTAAAAAACATAAACAAACCACTACACCATATTCAATTGTTAATTATAATTGTATGTATTATTATTCTTAAGCAAATATTTTTTTTAATGGATGTTCATTAATTAATGTTAAAATTGATTATTAAATTTATATAATAAACATTAATATAAGTTATACTGATTTTTTGAAAATTAATACACATTTTACTCCTCCCATTATCTTCAATGATTACCAATTTCTCCCTATATCTCACATTTTATATAAACTATTAAGGTATGGTTTGTATGTTTAAATAACTTATTTTCTTTATAAGTGTTTAAATAACTTATTTAAGGTCATAGAAAATTTAAAATTATTGTTATTAATGTATTTTTTAAGATTTATATAAGTTTCCTAATGTATCCATGTGTATCTTGATTTTTCGTATGTGTCCATGTGTATCCAAAGCGTATTCCAAAACGTCTCTTAAAATCATCTTTCCAATATACCTTACATTTCCGATACTTTGAACCTTGAATTAATATAATGTAAGTTATAATTTATCAAAAAACAATATTAACAATTACAATATTTATTAATTAATAGTAATTAAATACAATATTATTAATTAACAGTACTAACTGTACTTTTAATTAATACAATATTTTTTAATAATTATAGTATTATTAATTAATTAAAAGTACTTATTAAAATAATTAATTTATTAATTAAAAGTATTTTTAATTAATATAGTAATTTTAAAAATTACAAAAACATTAATAATTATAGTATTTTAATTAATTAGCATTATTTTTAATAATTATAGTATTAATAATTAAACATATTTTACAGTATTTTCAATAATTGTAGTATTATTAATTATAGTATTTATTAATTAACAATGCTTATTAAAATATTTTATTTATTAAAAAATATTAACATTTTTTACTAATTCATTAATTAATAGTTTTTAAAGTGTTAATTAATGTAAGTTATAATTTAAATTTTATTTTGAATATTATTTAAATTATATTTGAAAAAATATGTAATATAATTGAATTTTAAACTGTAATTAAAAGTAATTATATTTAAATTAACATGATTTCCAATAAACATGATAAATTACTAAAAAATAAAAAATATAACCATTAAAATTACTTTTTGAGAGAAGCTATTTATCTATTTTTCTCAATTTTTAGCATTGTTCCTATTTTCTTTTATTTTAAAAATAATAAAAAGTAATCATTGCTTATCTTGGTTAGATTAATAAAGATGCACACTATTATAAAGAGAGACCTTTGGGTTTTCAAAGGCCTCTTATTTTAATACATGTTATTATTGCATTTAAAAGAGACATTTCAGAGAGAGAGAGAGAGAGAGAGAGAGAAGGAGGGAGTAGTAATAAAACTTACAATACTAATAACTACAATATTAACCGTATTTATTAAAAATCATGTATTTATTAATTAATAGCATTTTTAATAATTATCAATATTTATTCAAAAACAATATTAAATAATGTATTTATTAATTAATTTAATGTAAGATAATTTATTAAACCTACTTTTAATTAATACAGTATTTTTAATAATTACAATATTATTAATTAATTAATTAAAAGTACTTATTAAAATACTGGATTTATTAATTAACAGTATTTTTAATTAATATAGTACTTTTAATAATTACAATATTTTTATTAATTAACACTATTTATTAAAAACAATGTATTTTTATTAACTATATTTTTAATAATTACAATATTAATAACTAACCGTATTTTACAATATTTTCAATAATTTCAATATTATTAATTACAATATTTATTAATTAATAGTGTTTATTAAAACTACTTTATTCATTAAAAAATATTAGTATTTTTATTAATTCATTAATTAAAAGCTTTTTAAATTGTTAATTAATGTAAGTTATAATTTAAATTTTATTTTAAATATTATTTAAATTATATTTGAAACTGTAAGTAATATAATTAAATTTTAAACTATAATTAAAATTGATTATTTTAAAATTATTTATTTAAATATAATTTAAGCTATAAATAACAAGAAATTATGTTTAATGACCAGAAATTAGTCAAGACAATAACCAAAAATAAAGTACCAATAATTTTGTCATAATTACCAAAAATTAAAAAAATATAACCATTAAATTTACTTTTTGAAAATATGTACTAATTATCAATAATCTTCATGAAATAACTGTAACTAGTTCATGGTGTATTTAAAATACATTTGTGCTTTTTGTATAAATTATAAATTATATAATTTAAACATTATAATCCTTGACTATGATGATATTAGTTCATAGTGTTACAATGGAAAATAGAAAAAGTATGTTTACTATTATGTATTTCCATTATTTCACTTTCACTCAACAAAGCATGTGCATCACACGGGTCCCTGCTAGTATATATGTATATGCCATGTCATCACAGTTCAACCCCAATTGAACCTTCGACCCATTAACCTCTCCCCTCTCTGGTTCTATGCCTGGCACGGTTCTCAAAACATTGACAAAATCAATTCCAGAGAGCTTGAAACATGGTCTATCAATCTATTGCCTCCATTCCCTTTCTCCCTCTTCAAACATAGTCTATACGAAAAATGTAAAATGGTATTCGATGATCAAGAAGACAAGAATGAATTTATTGATTAATTATAGATATATATACAGATTCAATACACGTGGAATGAAGTGTTGTAACTAACTCCAGCTGTTGGGGTAACCAACTCCAACTGGCAAGGAACTCTCTTGAATGTTCACGAATCCTCTAACACCCCCCCTCAAGTTGGAGCATCTCGGATGCTCAACTTGGGTAAATGGTATAGAAAGCGATCTGTGGAGACAACCTTAGTGAAGAGGTCTACTGGTTGAGAGGCATTGGAGATATGAGCAGTTATGAGATCATCACGTTGTATGTAGTCACGAACAAAGTGACAATCAATTTCAATGTGTTTTGTTCGCTCGTGGAACACAGGATTGGCTACTATGTGCAAGGCGGCCTTGCTGTCATAGTGGAGTGTTGGGGCTTCAAACAAAGTAACTGTCAATTCAACAAGGAGACGTTTTAGCCAGATGAGTTCAGTTGTTGCGACAACCATGGCTTGATATTCAGCTTCAGCAGATGAACGGGAGGTTGTATGTTGCTTCTTGGTTTTCCAAGTGATGGGGGAGTCTCCTAGTAAAGTTAAGTAACCCGTGGAGGAGCGACAAGTGAGGGGGCAGCTCACCCAATCAGAGTCGCAGAAACCATGGAGCTGTGGTGAACTAGAAGCTGAGAAGAAGATGCCATGAGATATTGTGCCTTTGATGTAACACACCACTCGAAGGGCAGCATTGTAATGCTCTTGCTTGGGAGCATGCATAAATTGACTCAAGCAATTGACAACAAAGGTAAGGTCTGGACGAGTGGTTGTTAAGTACACAAGCCGTCCAACAAGTCTTCTATACTGAGCTGGATCAGAGTATGGAGCACTAGAACTATCTACAAAATGATTTTGTTACTCCATGGGTGTGGAGTAAGGTTTGCATTCAGTCATACCGGTGTCTCGAAGAATGTCAAGCGCATACTTGTGCTGATTGAGGAAAATTCCAGAAGTTGATCGAGATATCTCTAATCCAAGAAAAATTTTGAGTGAACCCAAGTCCTTTTATGCCAAAATGATCATCAAGGTGTTTCTTGAGAGAGAGAATGCACACATTGTCATTCCCTGTGAGAATGACATCATCCACATATACAAGAACAACAACAAAAGAATTCCCAGAACAGTATGTGAATAGGGAATAAGCCAAAGAAGATTGACAATATCCCAAAGAAAGAAGTGCTTGAGTAAATTTCTCGAACCACATGCGAGAGGCCTGTTTGAGGCCATAGAGGGACTTCTGTAGTTTGCAAACATGAGTGGGATTTGCTGAGTCAAAACCTTGGGGAATACTCATGTATACTTCTTCATGGAAATCACCGTGAAGAAAGGCATTATTTACGTCCAATTGATGGAGATCCTAGCCCTTAATGGCAGCTACAACCAATAAGCAACGAATAGTGGAGATTTTGGCCACAGGGGCGACAGTATCATGGTAATCAAGGCCTTCAACCTGAGTGTAGCCTTTCGCAACAAGTCACGCTTTAAAGCGCTCTATGGTTCCATCAGCCTTATATTTGATGCAATAAACCCATTTAGCTCCTATGGGTTGTTTGCTAGGAGGTAGAGGGGTGATGATCCAAGTATTATTGTGTTCAAGTGCTGCGATTTCATCTGCCATAGCTTGACGCCAATGTGGGTTCCAGGCAGCTTGAGAATAGGATTTGGGCTCAACTTCAATGGAAGCTTGGTTTGGCTGGGAGATGGAAGGGGGAAGTTGGCAAATGTAATCTTAAAGATGTGCGGGGATAGTGGTGTGTCGTTTTGGCCGGGAGCTAGTGGGAAGCAAAGTGTTGGGCTGATAAATGGGTTCAGATGTATCAACAACTAGAGGTGAGCATTCGGTTTATTCAGTTAAAAACCGAACCAAATAAACCAAAATTTTAAATACCGAACTAAAAAAATAAAAAATGAACCAAAACCGAATAACCGAAACCAAAATTTTCGGTTTGGTTTTCAGTTATTTCGGTTAAAACTAAATTTTAATAATATATACTTTATTATATATATATTATATTAATATATAAATATATAATATATTATATTACATATTACATATTACATATTAAATATAATAATAAAAAGTTCGGTTAATTCGGTTAACTGAAATTCTAATTTCAAAATCGAAATCGAAAATCGAAATAACCGAACCGATTTAACCAAAAACCAAAAAAAATGAAACCAAAATTTTCGGTTCGATTATTCGGTTTTAACCGAATTATGCTCACCCCTATCGACAACAGGGGTGAGCTGACCTATAGTGGTAGGATTGGTGTTTATGGGTGCACCAGTGCTAGTTAGTGGATTATTGTGCTGAGTGGGTGGTTGGGTTGGGTTAGGATAGTCACAATCATCAAATGTAGATA
The DNA here is from genome assembly GCF_000365185.1 of Nelumbo nucifera. Next base: position 4,128,119 of record NW_010729120.1, on the reverse strand, counting down.
AAGAAAGAACATATTGGTCATGTGGGAAGATGGTTGAGAGGCCATGCTGGAAGGGGAAGCGGTCCTCATAGAATATGATGTCACGACTAGTAAATATTTTTTGTGTGTCAAGAGAGTAAACCCGGTACCCTTTTTGGCCGTGTGGATAACCCACAAAAATGCAAGGGGTAGCCCGAGGTGCAAATTTGTCTTGAGGCCGAAAACGAATTTGAGCATAACATAGGCATCCAAAGGCTCTTAAGTGATGATAGGAGGGTGGTTGGTGGAAAAGGGCTTCATAAGGGGAGATGTTGGAAAGTGAGGGAGTGGGTAGTAAGTTTATTATATATGTGGCTATAAGTATGCATTCCCCCCAAAAGTGAAGAAGGAGGGAAGCTTGAAACCTCAAGGCCCGTGCCACTTCTAGTAATTGGCGGTGTTTTCGTTCTGCCACTCCATTTTGTTGGGGTGTATTTACACATGAGGTCTAATGTAAAATACCTTGTGAAAAATATTGTTGAACAAGCCCTGAGAGAAACTCCAAACCATTATCAGAGCGTATTTGCTTCACATTAGTATTGAATTGTCTGTTCACCATAGAATAGAAAGATATAAGAAAATGACCAAGCTCAGATTTATTTCTTAGAAGGTAGACCCATGTACATCTCGTGTGGTCATCTACTATAGTCAAGAAGTATCTTGCTCCTGAATGAGAGGGGGTCTTATAACCGCCCCATATGTGACAATGTATCAACGAGAAAGGTGAGTTGCTGCGGGTATTGCTGACTAGAAATGGTAGGCGAGCTTGTTTAGCTTTGTGGCAAATGTCACAACAATTGTCCAAGTCAGTTGTATAGACTCTAGGAATGAGAGAAAGTCAGCCTTGTGAGGCATGGCCTAAGCGTATATGCCAAAGTGTGGAACTGATGGAAGAAGTGGAATGGTGAGCAATTTGTGAGTGGTTGGTTCTGGAATGGAAAGTGAAGTAATACAGTCCATTTCGGAGCTCATCCGTTCCAATCACGGTCTTGGAATGTGGGTCCTGGAGAATACAGAAGGATGGAAAAAATTGCCACACAATTCAGTTGTTGTGTGATTTTGTTGACTGATAAAAGATTGCAGTTAAAGGAAGGAACATGTAGAACATTATCAAGAATGTGGGATCCAACGATGATTGTGCCTTTATGATTGGTGTAGGTAAGGGATCCATTTGGGAGCCGAATGGATGTAGCTGTAACAGTGGTGGGTGCACTTAACAGAGAACCATTTGACACCATATGGTCTGAAGCACCACTGTTGATGATCCACTCTACGAGATTAGAGGAAGGAGGCTTACCATCGGAGACGGTGGCTGCAAATTCAGATGGTTCAGGGCTTAGGAGAGAGATCAACTGCGTATATTGATGCATGGTGAGGCCTGCCACTGGAGAACTGTGATCAGTGACAGGTACGACTTCCTTGGTGTTTGTGGAAGCACAAGAAGCTGCTCCTATATTCTTTGAAGGACCCAGAAGAGGATGAAGCTTTGTTATTCCGGCGATGATTCCAATTAGGTGGATAACCTACAAGGGCATAACACCTATCCTTCGTATGGCCGGTGCACTTGCAGTGGTCGCATCGAAGCTTGGATCGAGGAGCTCCCATGCTTCTGTCCTTAGATGCATCTACTGCTAATGCTGCCGCTTCAGGTTGCAAAGATCGAACAGTTGAGAGTTGTTGGTGACGTTCTTCTTGTATGATGAGAGCATACGCTTTGTTCAGGGATGGAAGGGGCTCCGATCCGAGGATGCTTGAACGGATTATGTTAAAAGATTCGTTCAAGCCCATTAGAAACTGGTGAAGCTTTTCTCTGTCTTGTTTTGCCAAGAAAACCTTGGCCGCTCCACAGGTGCATTCAGGACATACTGTAATAGTGCTGAGTTTGTTCCATAATGTCTTCAGTCTTGTAAAGTAGTTGCTCATAGAAAGATCACTTTGTTGCAAAAAGGCTAAACCTCATTTCAGTTGATATATTCGGGGGATGTTTCCCTGCGAAAATCTTTCTTGAAGCTCTCTCCAAATTTCTGCGGCTGATTCGATGAAGGATACGCTATCACAAATCTCTCTCGTCTGTGAGTTGATGATCCATGCAACCACCATCGAGTTGCATTTGATCCATGAATTCAGATATGGAGAACCAGTTACTGGTTTGGGCAGAGAACCATCGATGAAAGAATTTGTTCTTTGCCCGCAGTGCGTTGGTCATAGCTCATTGCCACATTGGAAAGTTGTCACCATTGAGGAGGAAAGAAACAAGAACCGCTCATGGAGTATCAGATGCAGGTAAGTAGTAACGAGAATTCTCTCTGGTTTCCATAGTGGCAGACGATTGAATCTCTGGTGAAAGTGTTGATGATCAAGAAGAAACAGAGGAGGCAAAAAGAAAAAGAAAAAACAGGGGAAGCGATAGTTGGTGATCACCGCGCTCTGATACCATGTAAAATGGTATTCGATGATCAAGAAGACAAGAATGAATTTATTGATTAACTACAGATATATATACAGATTCGATACACGTGGAATGAAGTCTTGTAACTAACTCCAACTGTTGGGGTAACCAACTCCAACTGGCAAGGAACTCTCTTGAATGTTCACGAATCCTCTAACAAAAAATGAAAGGTTGCAAGATAGGTTGCAACTCGTTACAGTATTCAAATGGCCAAATGGATACTCAGACCTAAAATAGCTAATAGTTTTGCTATTTTTTTCAAGGGTCAACGGTTGGTGAATACCTTTTTCCATATTCTAATTTCCCGAGTGTAATCCCTAACTGCTTCATGATTCAGTAATGAGGAATGATGCTCAATTTGATTGATGGGTTTACTTTGGACAATTCAGTTTTAAAGCGAAAGTTTACTATTGCAACAAGTTAGAGGGGATTCATCTCGTGGAATTAAAACAAAATCGGTGGGTTCCAGAAGTGCAATTGGGACTTGGACATCGCTCATCGCTACTCTTAGCTTACATCAAGGTGTTCCATGGTCTTCCACCAATTCATGATCTGTCTCCGAAATCACCCCCTTTCATGGGCATTCAGCGTTTACATGCTTGACATGTTTTAGTTAAATACCTCGAGACACACTCAAGCTAGGTTTTTAAAATGGACAATGAACCGTTCAGGGTTTGGTTCCTGGGTCGAATGGTTCGACCGTTTGAACCGAACGGAAAACGCATTCTGACAAAAATTATAAAAATAAAAAGGGCCGAAAACCATTGTCCTAGTCGATGGTTTGAATGGTTCGATTGCCCGAATCAGTAGTTCACTGACTAAATCAATGGTTTTTGGCCAAAAGACGATTATGGGGTGAAATGGAACCGATTAGGTGACTGGTCTAGTTTTGAATACATTGAACTCAAGACAAGCTAATTTCTATATAAAATAATTAATTAATTATCCCTTTATTTAAGCCTAATCTTATCTGATATTCAGTGTTGGAATTATTGGAACAAGATAAAGAAGTTGATATGTAGACCGTGTTAGCTAAATACCTTGAGACACATTCAAGCTGGCCTCATTGTAATGACTAGTGAGATTGAGACACCCCCATGTTTCTCATTTTCCTTGTGTGGTGATGGGTTCTTGTGAAATTACAGGTAGAGAAGGAACTGGTGAAGACCCGATCGAGCGAGTGGAGATGGTGCAAGAGCTTAGAAAGGCAAAAGTGATAGAAGTTGAGATGCAACTTCATGTATCCAAGGCAAGACAAAAGGACAAGGCGGAGATCGCAAAGCACTTGTCCAAACCCTAGTGAGAGAGAGAGAGAGAGAGAGGTCTGACAACTCTAGTTCTCAGTTCTTGGGAATAAAATGAACAACGTTTTGGAGGGTGTTTTAGATGGTGTTTGGAAGCGTGGGCGTTTTTAGGACCAATTTTCCAAAAAAAAAAAAAAACGCCCACGCTTGTTAAATCCGTTTTTCACAAATAAACACCTTCATATGTTTGGTAGTGTTTTTGCCACGTAGCTAGTAAGTAACACTAATGCTGTTTGGTAAGGAGATTTCCATCACCGTTTTTCATGTATGTGTACACATTACTCCGTATGATGGTGCAGGCTAACATCATACCATATTATATGGCGATGCTTATCAAATGGTCTAGATTAATTGGATGATTGTTTCATAATATCTGGTCTAAAATTTTAAATCCAACGGTTGAAATTGTTGTTGGATTAGATTAATCTAGACCATTTGATATTATGAAACAATCATCCAATTGTGACATTACTTGTACACTAGGTCTCCAAAGTGAGTTCTATATGTTAGATGTAAGTCGATCTCTTAATTGCTAAAGGAAAGATCCAATTGCTTGGAAATGATACTCGAGCTATCAAATGATCAATGAACTCAAATTTCATTTATAAACGGACAAAGAAAACACGAAATCTATGCAAGGCATGAATAAACTCATCATCTTTTGGCAAGGAATAAAAACAGATGTAACCGGTACTAACCTCTTGCTCGAAGATGAAGGATGGACTAGATGATGACGATGCTCTGTAAACTCCTGTTGAAAACAAAAATATGCGAAAATGACAATATTAGAGAGGTTTATCCATGGAAAATTTGTAGAAATCCTAAAAACTAAAAAAGAATAGCACAATACCTCCTCCGACGGCAACCTCCCTTAACGACGACTGTAACAACTGAGCGGAAAGAGGGGAAAAACTTCGGTGGTAATGAAGAAATATGCATAGTAAACCCTACTTACCATTGGGGTTGACGTTCTGGTGGGCCGAGAAGCACCAGAGCATTCTAACCATCGACAACTCAGTGGACAACTAGGATGCCATGTAAGCACCATCTCATATAGCCGTTGGGGACAACAGCTTGCCGATGCATGAAACGTCAAATTGGAATCTTAGACGTGGCTCCGACGTGGCTCCACTGACGTTTTATGTAACGAGAGGACACCGTTTTATGAGGAAAAAACCTTTTTCACCATTTTTTTTCAAAAATCGCCTGAACCAAGCAGTATGATAGGCGTTAAAAATTGGAATATTCGACGTGGCTCCGACGTGGCTCCATTTTTTAGAAAAACACCCACGATACCAAACATCCTCTTAATAAACCTACATCTAAATAGATATGTATAAGGGTAAAATAGGCATTTTAAAAATAAATACATTAGGTCAACTTTTCTATCTAGGAAGGGAGGAAGGGAAGTAGTTGCATATTTTCTAAAAGGTATAAAGGAGGTTTTTGTTAAAGTGAAAGCACAAGGGAGGTTTTTATGATTGTCAGAAAACTAATAGGAAGTTTTTATATTTTACACATTTCCATATAAAAAAGACTTAGTGATCGTTTAATAATGACTAAAATGGTTGAACTATCAAAAAGAACTAAACTGCACTAGTCATGAATTCATGATGTGGTTAGTTTTTTTTTTTTTTTTTCTTTTACTTTCTTTCCAGAACTATCAAAAAAATGGCTGAACTATCAAAAAAAACTAAACTACACTAGTCATGATGTGGTTTTTATTTTTTTTTGTTCACTTTCTTTCCAGAACTATGAAAAAATGGCTGAACTAAATGACTTTCTGTTTTATTTTTTAATAAATAATATACATAAATATTTGAGAGTAAGCTAACTAAGAGGGTGTTTGACAAATCTTTTCGTGTGGTCTTTTGGTTTTTCAAAAGTTGAAAGAACAAAATTTGGTCTTTCTCCATTTGGCCATAAAAGGCAAAAAGTTAAAAAGATCTATACCCTAAAAAGCTCAAGAGAGCCCAAAATGACAAAAAATCTGAAAGCTTAGGTGAAGCTTCCTATCTTTATGTACTTAAAACCTTTCATTTAACAGTTAGATAGACCATGATAGATTAGGAAACTCACCAAACAGTTATTATGTCTTTTAGTCATATGGACAAAAGAATTGCCAAACAGCACAGCTCAACTGGCACATACAAATTAAGTTTAGAAATACTGTATGTCCATATATATATATATAACTGAACCTAATGTATTCACAATAAGTTGCATTCAGTTCAGCTACATAACTTCCACCAAAGCAGCCTCTTAGGCTTATGGCCATCATGAGTTATCCTGTTAATACTTGGCTTCACGTCCAAACCACTATATAAAAAATCTAACCCATGTTTTTCTTTGTATTCAATTCATTTCTCTTTAGTTAATTAGCACAATTGTCATTCAATTTAGGGGTTGTTAGACAACATAGATAATTTTGTTTTTGAAAAAACAAAGACAACTGCCATATCAACAAAATTATATTGCTTTTGTTTTCAAAAAAAAACCAACTTTCAAAAACAAAACCAATCATATTGTTGAACACTCTCGTGTACATAAAACTAATATTATCAAGAAAACTGGCATCAACAAATCATATCAGAGATTCTTAATTTAACCACTTGGAACATTCGTTACACAATTCAATTTCGAGCGTCCTAAACTGAAACACAACATAAAAATCCACCTTATGCAACATAATAAATAATGTAATTAACCAAGCCCGAAAAGTATATGATATCTTAGACAGCTTAAAATTTCGTATGGTCAAAAGAGTCATTTTCCTTAGTGACTTAAATACTCCATGAGAGGCAAACAAATAAGCCTTAAGCAGAGGACAATCCAAAAAATAAATAAAAAAATACGTTCAACCTGATTCAAACATAATTCACAATGTATCATTCAAAATTTTCCTATAAAAAAGAAGTTGCTTAGTATTCCCTTAACCTCTCAAAACTTTTTCTGTAAGAAAAGTTCCTACCCGGTGTAACTTGAGCAGGTTAGGCTGAGTTTAAGCTCAACCTAGGCCTAATCCTAAAAATTGGACTAGAGGCCTCAGCTCAAGGTCAAGTTTGATTTACTCAACCCAAGCCCAACTTGCACTGAAAAAATTGGCATATTAGGGTTGGTCAATCAGCCTACATTGAACATATGTTTATCATTTATGTGTATATGTAAATATGTACACATATATTCATGTATGTATCTATATAAAGGATTTTAAAACTGGACCGGACAGAAAACCATTATGGGGTCCGGTTCTCAAGTCGAACGGTCTGATCGTTCAATCCGAATGAACAACCCACTCTGACAGAAAATAATAATAAAAAAAAAATGGCCAAAACCATTGTTTGGGTCGATGGTTCGACCACATGGGTCAGCATTTTGCTGATCAAATCAACGGCTTTTAGCCAAAAAGTAGTTTTGGGGTAAAACGAAACCAGTCAACTGATCGATTCCTGATTTTCTGGTTCTGACTATCCCGTCCAGTCCATCACATTTGTACTACATTCATTTTTTCTGGACATGTATTAATTTCCCAACACTCAACTACATACAACATAGTGGGCCTTACAATTGTTTTTATAGATTTTTCCTTTTAAGTTAAACTGGAAATCAGCATCTATGACCATGATAGTTTGAAAAAAAAAAAGAAAACGTTTTAGTGTTGATTGTTAACTTGACGCAATCCTCCTTGTTTATAAGGAGGGCTTGGAACCAGTGGTATACAAATTTATATATAAGTATAAAATAATAAATTTATGCATATAAAATAACAGTTTTTATAATATTTATGCGTATGTGTAACTATCTTATATGTATTTTATATAAAATTCAATCAAGGCTTGGGTCATAAGGAGGTCAAATTGAATTAGAATTTGGTTTGTTCAAGTACATGGTTCATCTTAAGTCTAATGGGTGTTCTACAAAATGAATGTTTTTGTAATCGTAACATCATTGAGGAAAAAAAAAGCAAAAAATACTTGTAAATTGTAATTTTGTTTTGAAAAGTAAAATAGAACTTGATTTTATAAGAAAAAACAAGTCATGTTGATGTTCACCAAAAACAAAGATTAATTTGACAAAACGAAACACAATTAATATATACTTTCATATCACTTGATTGAGCCCGGTGATTGGGCCATATAAAAAATGGTAAATAATATATTTTCATCCTTTTATTTCCGTGTAAAGATGTTTATGGCATATGGTATGTAGGGTTGTAAATCAATTGGATTTGGATTGATTCTGCATTTGTATAAAACCTTTAGATCTTGAATCAGATTCAGATTTAATCTACAACTATTTTATTATATTTAAAATGTCTAAAAATACCTATGTATCACTGCCTCAAAGTACAGGGTTCTATCTGTAATTTACCTTTTTTGTGTGCAAAACACTCATCACATCCTTTTATCGTTGTAAGTTTTAACCACTTATTGGTTAACCACTACAATATTGATTTTTTATTTTTTATGGATACTAGAACATTGAACCACGAATCATAATAATATCAAAATATCAAAGCTTGACAAACAGGAACATTGTTACGGTAATTCTCACATTAGCACAAACTTCAACCGTCATCGGAACTTGTTGTGGGTTCTTTCTTTGTTTCCAGGCCGCGTTGGCGGTTAAAAAGACCTGATCCGTACCAGTTATTATCGTTTTACTGACTCCTACACGCACGACCCGATGACCGGTCCTACCCTTGCCAGATGCCTAGTTGCCTTCAATTGTCTTCTCGAGGATTTTAAGTTATGTTTGATTTGAAGGAAAAGGTAGGGAAAGAAAGGAAAAGGCAGGAAAATTAATACAATGTTTGAAAAGATTTCCCTACCTTTTCCTTCAAACTAAATACAGCCTTAGAAGAGGAAAGCAGCATATAGCATAAGGGGGACATGATCTTTCTATCTTTTGTGTTTGATGCATTTTACCAGACATATAAAAGGCAAAGCATATATTGGACGGTCTTGATCTTCGAGTTGGTCTCCCACGCTCTTTGCATTATCATAGCTAGACCCCACTCCCAGAGTCCCAGTGGTGAACCCTCTTCATCCACCTCTTTTTCTTTCCCTTGGATTCCCCTAAATAGGGTGATCATAAAAAACCGAAAAATAAAAATTGAATCGATGAAATTAAATAAAAAATCAATTAATCTAATTGTTTGGTTCAATATTTTTAAAAACTCGAAAACCAATTATATATAACCTAATATATTATATATATATATATATATATATTTTGATATATTTATTTACAATTTATGTTATAAATACCAAAAAAACTAAAAAACCTATAAACAAAACCAAACCAAACCAGTTAAAAATCAAAACGATCAATTGATTAATCAATTTACTGTGGTTTAATTTTAATTCATGATGTTTCAAGAACCGATTATACCAATTCGGTTTGGAAAATAGGCCACCGTGACTAGGGGTGTAAGCGGATCGAATTCAAATTGGATTAGGCAATATATGAATTCAAATCCAATTAAAAAAATCGATATTCGAATTTGATTAGATATTCGGTGGATATTGAAAATTAATATTCGAATTCGAATCCGATTAAATATTCAAATATTTGATTCAATTTGACATCAACTAATTAATTATTTTTAAATATTTTATTTATATAAAGTATATAAATATATAAATTATTTATATAATTTAATTATTATATATAAACTATATAAAAGATTTACAAATTTTATAAATTATATATAAGAATTAAATAATTGATCGAATTTGGATATTCATCAAATCGAATAAAATCATATCTGAATTAAAATTCGATTAACTATTCAATATAAATAAAATATCTAAATTCGACCAATTAAATATTCAAATTATATGAATTCAATTCAGTTATAACAAATCTGGAATTCAAAATAAAATTTTCAAATACCTTTGATACCCATAACCGTGACCGTAAGCACCCCTTGGCATACCCCTTTGTTTTTTGCATCATTTCTTTTCTTTCCTGCCCTGCACTTCATGCACTAACGGCACTAACCAAATTGCTTTGCAGTAACTAGCAAGTGCTCGGGATCTAGTAGTATTGTAGCAATTCAAAAAAACTCTTACGTGTACTGATTTTTTTATGCAACATCTGTCACGTGGTGATTGGTTAGCTCATATGTGCACACCACATAACACATTAATAAGGCTCACACATTCCGGATTTCAATGGTTAAAGTCGTCAGAAGCCCAAGCGAAATAGTCGGAGTCTCCGTCAGGGCACGCCCGCCCAAGGGAAAAGGGATTGAATAAGGAATTAAAAAAAAAAAAAGGGAATAAGGGCTGCAGGTTGGGCCGAGTTAGGTCGGGTTGAGGCTAATCCTAGCTTAACCCTTTTAAACCCCTAATTTTATACCTCAACCCGGCCTATCCAACCCTAAGTCCCTAACCCTAATCTTAATTAAATTTCTTCAATTTTAACTCAACCCAAAGTTTTGGGTTGGGCTGGGCTTAGGTTGGGCCCAACCCAATCTTCTTTCTATCCTTTGAAATCTCATAGTTATTAATTTCAGATTTTAACTTAATTTTTATTATATATATCAATCCTATGTTTTATTAGAATTTGTTTATTGATGTTTTTATTGATTATTTAGACTTAATTTGGAAATGATACAAATGCAAATATGTACAGTGCAAATGCATACAAAATAATATAAAATATAAGGCTTTGTGCTCTACGTATTTGCATTTATACTCCTTCCAAACTCAGCCTTAAGTACAAAATTCAGAAAAAAAAAGTGTTTGAAATGATTTTAGTTTATTATGAGTTATGACTTATAATAGATATTTTATGAGCGGTAAGCTATGGGTGACAAACAAGAAAGAAGAGATAGAGAATAAAATATTAAAAAAATATAAAAAATGTTATTAAAGTTTTGGTATTTTTAATTAAGATTAAGTGAAATGATTATCTTAAAAAAAGTAAATGATAATATGTAGTAGGACTATACAACTATTATGCATCTAAATAAATCAATATATGATATCATATATATATATATATATGTATATATAATATTATAGAGTTGGATTCGGATTAATTCAAATTGCCTAAAGGATCAATCCTAACTCAACTCAAAATAAAATCAAATTCATAAATTTCAATCTTAACCCTAACTTCAACATCAACCTCACCCGTTAGACTGGATTAGGCTAGATTCGGATCAACCCGACCCAAGTTGCACCCTTAAAAAGAATCGTTAAAAGTTGAAACTCGAACATGGACCTAACAAGGAAGTGGAAGAGGATCTTTGGAAAACCGAGATATTGCAAAAAGAAGATGGGGAACAACATCGGGGCCATCCGGCCATGGGCAATGGGCCATGGCATGTGGGTGGGCGTACTACGCAACCTTGAACCTACCTGTCTCAAATCTCGAGCCCACTTGTTCCCTCTTCATTACTCATCAGTATCCAGTCCTCGACTATTAACACGTGTCGTCTCCTGATTAGCGCGAACAGTCACAGACCACACCGACTTTCCTGATTCATCTTCACGACTCTGACAGCAAAAGGGCCCCACACGGACCGTCCTCTCATTACGTGAAGACACGTGCTGTGATTCTATTGGTTCCCGTCAAGCCAATACCATCACCCTCACACCACCATCCACCCTCTCTGCTCACTCCTACTTCTACTTTCTTCTTTAGTCGGTTGAACTCTTTTGCTTCGTTGGCTTAGCTTTCTATTTCTTTTAACATATTTCCTTAATCGCGTTAGACCCGCGTCAGCACTCTGCTATAAATTCCCTAACCTCTTCATCCATCCCAAACCCAGCAAACGCCACCTATCCAAAACTGAAGTAGCCTTCCTATCTGATTCTGATCATCGTTGATCGAAGCTCTCTCTTCACTCTTCTTCTCTATTCTTTTTCTTTCCCAATTTTCTCGTTGATCAGCTTATAACGCCGACCAATATGGCGGAGCAACAGCACAACAGCCATGAGAGCGAGACCACCACCACCACCACCCATGAGCATGATGTTTCAGTAGTTGAGACCAAGGAGCGTGGCATGTTCGACTTCTTTGGTAAGAAAGAAGAAGAGAAGCCTCAAGAAGAGGTGATCGTGACCGAGTTCGACAAGGTGAGCATCTCTGAATGCGAGGAGAAGAAGGAAGATAAGAAAGAAGAAGAGGAGGGAGAGAAGAAGCCCAGTCTCTTCGAGAAGCTCCACCGATCCCACAGCAGTTCTTCTAGCTCGGTAATGTCATCTACTTCTTAAGGAAAAAATTAAATAATTCTCCTTTAATTCTTTTCGTGGTTCACATTGAATTATTCCAGAGTAGTCATTCGAACTTCTGGGTTAGAGTTATAGCTCTAAATAAGTAAGCAGGAAGAAGGATGGGGTTGCCACGTGTAGTATTAGTAGTTAAATGGTCATTTTACTTCCCTTCTTTCATTTTACTTGCAAAACTGACATTCTTGGTTGTGTGAAAATTACAGTCTAGCGACGAGGAAGAAGAAGAAGGGGAGGGAGGAGAGAAGAAAAAGAAGAAGAAGGGGTTGAAGGAGAAGATCAAGGAGAAGATATCGGGCGACAAGGAAGAAGAGAAGAAAGACGAGCACGAAGAAGACACAAACATCCCGATTGAGAGATGTGACGACATAGCCCATGGAGAGGTAGAGGCCAAACCTGCAGAAGAGAAGAAGGGATTCCTGGAGAAGATCAAAGAGAAGCTACCAGGGCAGCACAAGAAGGTGGAAGAGTGTGCACCCACCCCTCCTGCCGATTGTACCGGGGAAGCACATGCACAGGAAAGCGAGACCAAAGAGAAGAAGGGAATCTTGGAGAAGATCAAAGAGAAGTTGCCCGGCTACCACAAGAATGGAGAAGAGAAGGAAAAGGAGAAGGAGTGTGAAACCCATTAGTTTTAAGACCGGAGGTTGTGTGTTCAGGATGATGATCACGTTTTGCTTTTGGTTTTTCATGTCTTGATTGTTTCTGTCCTTGGTTTTGTGTCATGTGCTTATACATATGTAAGCTTTTTGTTGTTGGTTTTTTGATGTTCTTTATATATTGCAGTGGAGAGGGGATACCGGACCCTCGTTTTAATGTTTGTTATTGGCGAGTTTAAAGTAATATTCTTGTTAAGGCATTGATAATTGTCTTGATTTTCCTTTCTTTTTCTTTTTGTAGATCCCAAAGCTTTAACTTTATTCTTTGCTTGCCACTTGCATCAGGCGTCATTAGTGCTTGTCTCAGTCTCTCTACCCCAAACAGCATTTTGTTTTAAACCTTTTGAAAGGTTTCATTGGTGAAACAGAGCGGCAGATATTCACTTTAGACCTGCTTTCTCTTTTCCAATCTGGAGTACTCATGAGTCACGATCGGTCAGTAAGGTTGTTAATGGATCGGATGTTGGTCCAATCTGATCCGGTCCATTATAAATGGACGATGTTCAATCCAATGTCCGGACTGTCCAAATTATTCAAATTGGTTTTGATTTAGATTAGGTCCAATGACACCCATACTCTCTTATCTTATGTCAATAGACCGAATATTGGTTCAATCCTCTAGTATAAATCCATTACAAATTGATAAGGTCCAGTTGAATCTCATAAATACTTTTGACCATTAGGTCTGGTCCAAATCAATGTGCTGACCAATCCGTTCAAATTATTCGGATGGGGTTCAACCCAAACTCGATACATACCCCAACTCATGAGTGAATAACTTGTAAACAATTAGTCAATTACTGTAGCCATGTACAGATGTGTGGATTAGTATTTCTGAAAGGAAGGCAGGCAGGCAGGCTGGAGATGAGTTGATAAGGTTATCGAGTATCGACTATTGAAGAAGGGCAAAATGCCAAAACCTTGTAATCTCCTAATAAAACATGAACAAACTAGCGATCAGATGATCGAGCAGATATGTGCTGATGATCGAGCAGATATGTGAAGTCAGTACAATTGGGTCCTTGTATGCAATAAAATTGATATTTTAGTTTTTTTATTTTTATTTTTTTTTCATAACAATTGTATATATCTACGTACCCAATTACCAGCAACAGGTTGGTTGACTATAGATCTGAACTCGGTGCCACCTGTCATTCCCACACCTGAACCAGAAAGACCCGATCTGGACACGTGGTTCCTTATTTTGGACAACCATTTGATTGGTATCAGCGAGGCCATATGGGTCTCAGCCAGGATCTAATGCAAGACTCTTTTCAGAGGAAAAAGAACCTACTGCCTACCCAAGAGATCAAAGGTGCTGAACAAATAAACAAGGAAAAAATGAGCAATCATCTGCTGAGGTATGACGTAGGTATTTGTGTGTGTGTGTGTTTTTACGTGGTTCTATTCCCAAATTTCCCATGGCTACACGGCATCAAAATCTTTTAATAGGGGATACTGGAGAGGTATAAGTCCACGACCCATCTTGCGGTCCCCGGCCCCAAGGACGCTCCAACTGAGACCCAAATTTAATGCCTTAAAATATGTAGGACCCACATCGAAAGCCCAAAAGGCTCCTGTACACATTACCTATTTAAATGGTTTAGCGTTTAGGCAATTTGGTTATTCCAATTTGCATTTGTTATTTTTATTTCGGGTTATGGCATTTTTGTCTTACTTTTTTTTTTGATAAAGCATAATACTAGTAACTAAGTACATGCGCTCTATATGAGAAGTTTTTCTTTATATTAATTACTTGAATTTTAGGTATATTATAGTTAAGATAGAAATTGAAAATTAAYAAAAGTAACGATATGATTAAAACTTAAATATTTGTTATTCAATTCTGATATCATGGGTTTCTTGGAAAAGTCGGATCATTGACCCAACATCTAGATAAGAAAATAGCATTGCTTTTGGATTAGTTTTAAATTAGGAAAAATTATAGTCAAAGCTGGCTATACATTTAAAACTAGGCAACAAGTTGGTCCATAAACCAACATAACTCTGACAACAGGCTCTACATTTCAAATTATAAAAATGCCCACCATGTCATCGGAAGCTTATGTGGTTGTTGCCAATATGAGACTCTTAGTCTATGTTGGACGCAACAAAAAGCTTATATTGAAATTGCCCTTTAATGTTGGGTGATTGGAAAATAAAAAAAAAAATGATTTTTACTCTCTCTCTCTCAATCTCTCTCTCTCTCTCTCTCAATCTCCCTCACACCATCTGATTCACAGTCATCTTTATCTACTTAATGACTATGTGATTTGAAAATAAATAAAAATGGTTTTTGGTTTTTGTATTTACGTTCTCTCTCTCTCTCTCTCTCGTTCTCCCTCAATTTCTCTCATTCTCTTTCTTGGTCGATCTCTCATTCTTCCTTAATTTCTATCGTTCTCCTTCAGTTTCTCTCCCACTCCCTCTCTCTTTTGTTTTATTTTCTTACACACTTATATGGTATTAATTAGATCGTATAAAAGAACATAAAACCAACTTGGTATGGTTAAAAAATTATTACACCAATTTGATTAAAATTCACAAGAAACTCTTGGCTATGAAATTTACATAAATTGGAGAACGATAGAGATTAAGGGAGAATGAGATATTGACCTAAAGGGAGAGTGAGGGAGAAGAATGAGAAAGATTGAGGGAGAGCAATAGAGAGAGAGGGAGAGAGAGAGAAGTTTTGATTTGGTTATAGACCGAAGTTGAGAGTGGGAGATCAAGAGATGACTATGAGAGTGAGAGAGAAGAGAGGGAGATCGAGAGACAAAGGGAGTGGAAGAGAAATTGAAAACCTATTTTTGGTATATCCATGTTGGTAACAACCACATAAGCCTCTAATGACATGGCAGAGGTTTTTATAATTTGAAATGTAGAGTTGGTTGTCAAGAGTTTTGTTGGTTTTTATATCAACCTACAACCTAATTTTAAACGTATAACCGGCTTTGACCATAATTTTTCCTTTAAATTATATATTTTATTTACAGTATATAAAATATTTTTTACTTTTCGCACTTATTTTTTATTTGTCTATGGTATCATTTGACTCAAACCACTAACCCACCATTTAAAAATAAAAATTGTTTGATTTCTAGTTTGATATTAAATTTTGTATTACATTTCCATCATTTATAAAATTATTTCATATGTATAAAACTTATTTTTGTTTAATATAATGAATGCAAAATTTTAGAGATATACCCAATATTTTATTTTTATAAATATATAACATTAGATATGTGCACAAAATTTTCTTTGTCGTTTTTTTATTTTTGTGATTCTTTGTATTTTCTATTATTAAAAATTTTATTATTTGACTATGAAATCATTTAATTTCTAAGTAGATTTTGAATTTGGCATTCCATTTTTATTATTAACAAAAATACTTATTACATTTCATAGTTATTTATTTTAAATATTTATTATTTAATTATGACATTATTTATTAACCCATTTGACCCCAAATGGTTAAATTACTTACCTACCACCGGGAGGGAAGAAAATGGTTTTGTTTTCAAATTACTTTTCAAAGTATTCATTTTTATACTATAAAAATTAATATTATGAATTTAATTACAAGAATTTAATGATGAGAAAAATATATCTTAAATATAGGATTTAATGAGAGAGAGAGAGAGAGAATAGGAAAATATTTTTATTTCCAATTGGTTTTAAATTTTACATTCCATTTCCATCATTAATAAAAACATTTCTTATTTATTATACTTATTATTGTTTAATATGTATGTTAAAAATGTTCCTGATTTTTTTTTATTTTTAATTTTATCTATTTTATCTATTTATTGTTTAATCGTGGAAACATGGATTAACCCATTTAACTCAAAATGATTTAATTTCTTACCACCACTTAGATGAAAACACTATTTTTGCTAAATAGATTTTGAAAGTATAAGCTTTTGTGTTATTGGAATTATTAATTTATTAAGTATGGATTTAATTAGTAGAACTTAATGATGAGAATAAACAAAAATGACTTAAATATATGATTCAATAAATATGAATGCAAATTAATAACTTAAATGTTGGGTTTAATGAGAGAGAATTGAATGAATTTGATATCTTCAAATTACCCCTTTTCAATTCATTTAATATTAAGAACCAATTACCCTATTTGTCCTCATTTTTTTATCAATAAATTTAAATATAGAGGGGTAAATTTTGTCTTTAGAAAATTCCAGAAATATTCTTGAGGCCATTCATGCCTTTTAAAGTAATATAGATTATACATGACAATCGGGTTAACTGTTTCAAGCAGGATGGATCCAATAATTCACGTCCTATATACAAAACCACACCCCTTTTTTCCAGATCCGACCAAATTTAGACCTGCACTGATTGAGGGAACTGATGCAAATGTGGGATTAGGATCCTATCACCACCCTAAAACATTTGGCCCAGTTTGTGTTCAAATTTTCAATTTTAGGCCCGGGTTGGATTTGGTTTAAAACTTGGTAATGACCCTTCAGGGAGTATAGCTCCCCACAGTTGGTTTAGGTTGTGTTTTACATCATTGCTGTTTCTATCCAAAATATTTTTGGTTTTAATCACACATTGGTGAGAAATAGGGCTGTAAATTGATTGGATTTGGGTTAAGATCTAGCTGCATCCACATTCGATCATGAAATTTCTAGAACCGTATTGACGTGTAGGATTTTGGATAAGATTTGGATTTAATTCACAACTATATTGTGTTTTAAATGACAAAAAAACTAAAAAAAGGTTAAAAAAACTAATTCATAACATAATAATGTTTTATTGGACTCAGATTTTAATTGGATCGGATGAGATTAAATCTGCATCTGATCCAATTATTAATCGGATGCAAATTCTAATATCTTTTTTTTTTGGCTAATAACAAGTTCTAATATCCAAATCTAGGATAATTAGATTCGGAATTAACCGAATCGGGGTATCGGACTTTCAAAACCCATTGATAACTCTAGTGAAAAATGTGTTGTCACAACACATATAAGAGTTGGGCTTGGATTTCCTACCAACAAACTTTTCCTACAAGCATGCATTGGGAATATCTCCCTTATCATTTATAAAAGATGTTTCCAATACATGACGATAGCGTCTTGTGGGTAGGAATGTAGAGTAAGTTTGTGGGTAGTGAGTGCTTGAATAATGTAATTCTTGATGTTATTGAGCTAAGTTCAAGGCTGTCAAGTTGTCCTTTCCTGTCCTTGAGCCTCTATCCTTGATTGGAGAAACCTAATAATCAAATTGGGATCTGCTCCTCATAGAGCAAACCTCACTGGCACATCCCACCATGCATTGGGAACATCTCCCATGAATAATAACATAAAAGTATGGGAGATGTACCTGATACATGGTGGAATGTGCATGTGATGTCAGTGTGAGGAGCAGGTCAGGACTCCTAATAGTCACAGGAAAGCAGGGATCTGAATGGTACATGGGGCTACGTGGAAGGATTTGGTGGTCTTACTTTTAGGTTGTGTTTGGTATCATTCTTGTTTCTACCATCAACCTAGGTTTATCAATACAAAATTTTGAGAAATTGTTTTGTCATATCACATCAAATAACCTTTCCACTAAAAAAATGTATGTTTTTGGATTGGTTTTAACATTTAACTGTTTATAATAGAAACATCAAATTTGACATTTCACAAAGAAGTGGCAATGCTATTTGTATTTAATACTAAAACTGGAAATTTTTATGTAGATAGTGGCTTATTTTATCAAAAGTTTGTATTGATAAACTTCAAATGTTTCTAATAAAAGCAGCAATGATACCAAACATAACCTTAGTCTTAACAAAAATGAAACCACACTGACTTTGGTTCATTTTAAAACGGATTGGATATGGACAGACAATTACGCAGTTATTACTTCCATTGTTCCAAGTCTCATGTAGAAATTACTTTTAAATATTTTTATTCATTATATATAATATAGAATATCAAAATGTTTGATTCCATTACAGAACAACAGATACTTGTCCTTCCCCTACCTTTAAATGTTTATACCCATGCATCCTGATAAGTTAATTTGATATTTCACTCCACATGAGCGATTAACTTGTGATTCAGCATACAAGACTTCACTCCATCTTCCTCACTTTCTCTTTCTCAAGTCTGTACTGTTGGATGACGTGTTGCAATGGATGAATTCTCTAAAAAAACATTTCCAAGTCTCTGAATTCTGATAGCAAACTTACAGATAAGATTTAATTTAAATCTTAATAACTATTAGAACCCATTTGGTTCGCAGCCAGAATTGAAATCAGAATCGAAATCCTTTGAATTTGGAATTGGAATGGTCTACTCATATAGTCTGTTTGGTTCAAACAGGAATTGGGAATGGAATTCCGATTCCACTCAACAAAACAGTTGGAATCAAAATAGCCCAATCCAATTCCAGGCCTCTATTCCCACAAACCAAATGGGGCCTTAGATTCGAGTATATCTCATATATTCCGATTCATTTGTATTCTGCTTTAAGTTAATCTATACTATTTTAAAAGGCATGAATGACCTCAAGAATATTTCTGTAATTTTCTAAGGACAAAATTTACCCTTCTATATCTAAATTTATTGATAAAAAATGAGGGCAAATAGGGTAATTGATTATTGATATTAAATGAGTTGAAAAGAGGTAATTTAAAAATATTCAATTCTCTCTCATTAAATCCAAGTTATCCAACATTTAAGTTATTAACTTGCATTCATGTTCATTGAATCATATATTTAAGTCATTTTTGTTTCTTCTCATCATTTAAGTTCTATTAATTAAATCCATACTTAAAAAATTAATAATTCCAATAACATAAAAGCTTATACTTTTAAAATCTACCCAGCAAAAATAATATTTTCATCTATGTGGTGGTAAGAAATTAAATCATTTTGGGTCAAATGGGTTAATCCATGTTG
>NW_010729120.1:4069469-4108235 GCF_000365185.1 Nelumbo nucifera | reverse complement strand
TTAAATTCTTGTAATTAAATCCACAATATTAATTTTAATAGTATAAAAATAAATATTTTGAAAAGTAATTTGAAAACAAAACTATTTTCTTCCCTCTTGGTGGTGGGCAAGCAATCCGACCATTTGAGGTAAAATGGATTAATAAATAATGTCATAATTAAATAATAAGAAATTAAAATAAATAACTATAAAATGTAAGAAGTATTTTTATTAATGATAAAAATGGAATGCCATTTTCAAAATCTACCTAAAAATTAAATGATGTCATAGTCAAATAATAAATTTTTTAATAATAGAAAATACAAAGAAACACAAAACTAAAAAAAAAAGATAGAGAAAATTTTGGGCATATATCTAATGTGATATATTTATAAAAAATAAAATATTGGGTACATTTCTAATATTGTGCATTCATTATATTAAACAAAAATAAGTTTTATACATAAGAAATAATTTTATCAATGATGAAAATGTAATACAAAATTTAATGTCAACCTAGAAATCAAACAATTTTTATTTTTAGATGGTGGGTTAGTGGTTTGAGTTAAATGATACCATAGACAAACAAAAATTAAGTGTGAAAAGTAAAAAATATTTTATATAATGTAAAGGGAAAATTATAGTCAAAGTCGATTGTACATTTAAAATTAGGTTGCAAGTTGGTCCAGAAACCAACAAAACTCTGACAACCGACTCTACATTTCATTTTATAAAAACCTACGCTGTCATCGAAGTCTTATGTGGTTGTTGCCAACATGGGACTTTTAGTCAATATTGGACACAACAAAAAACCTATACCGAAAATAGGCTTTTAGTTTTTCTCCCACTCCCTTTGTCTCTTGATCTCCCTCCCTTCTCTCTCACTCTCATAGTCATCTCTCGATCTCCCACTCTCTTTGTCTCTCCCACTTTCTCAGCTTCGGTCTGAAACCATATCAAAACCCTCTCTCTCTCTCTCTCTCTCTATTGTTCTCCCTCAATCTTTCTCATTCTTCTCCCTCACTCTCCTTCTCGATCAATATCTCATTCTCCCTCAATCTCTATCTTTCTCCAGTTAGTGTAAATTTCATAGCCAAGAGTTTTTTTTTTTTGTTAATTTTTCTCAAATTGGTGTAAAAATTTTTGAACCATACCAAGTTGGTCTCATGTTCTTTTATACGATTTGATTAATACCATATAAATGTGTAAGAAAATAAAACAAATGAAAGAGGGAGCGGGAGAGAAAATGAAGGAGAATGATAGAAATTAAGGGAGGAGAGATCGACCAAGAAAGAGAATGAGAGAGATTGAGGGAGAACAATAAGTAAAGAGGGAGAATGAAAGAAATTGATATAAAAAACGTAAATACAAAAACCAAAAACCATTTTTATTTATTTTCAAAACACAATCATTAAACAGATAAATATGACTGTGAGTGAGACGGTGTGTGCGTGTGTGTGAGAGAGAGAGAGAAACTAAAAACCCTTTTTTCTTATTTTCCAATCACCGAACATTAAAGGGCAATTTCAGTATAACTTTTTTGTTGTGTCTAACATGGATTAAGAGTCCCGTCTTAGCAATAACCACATAAGCCTCCAATGACATGGCGAGGGTTTTTATAATTTGAAATGTAAAGCCGTTTGTTAAAGTTATGTTGGTTTATGGACCAACTTGTAGCATAATTTTAAATGAACAACTATCTCTAAATATAATTTTCCCTAATTTAAAACTAATCCAAAAGTAATACTATTTTCTTTTCTAGATGGTGGGTCAATGATCCAAGTTTTCCAAGAAACCCATAATGTCATAATTGAATAACAAATATTTAAGTTTATTTTTAATCATATTGTTATCTTTGTTAATTTTCAATTTCTGTCTTAAATATAATATATCTAAAATCCAAGTAATTAATATGAAGAAAAATTTCTCACATGCAATGCACGTGCTTAATTACTAGTATTATAAAGAGTTCAAAATCATGCTAGTCAATTGGATTTGGAGCTCTAGTCTGCAAGTAATACTAAGTTTCTATTTTAGCTGTCTAGGCTGATATTCAACAGAATGATCTGATGCATTAAAAAATACTGTTTGGGGTCATTTGCCAATGAATCTCAAAATAACTAAGCCTTATAGGTTATGCTCTTTATCGACTAGTTGCTTCTTTCAACTGTTGATCTAAAACACTCCAAGGCATTACAGCAATTCTAATGGTGTGTTGAGTATATATTAAGACTCAGTTTGGAAAGAGTAAAAATAACAAAATATATACAATATAAATAAATACAAAATAATACAGAATACAACGTTTTATACTCTACAAATTTATACTCCTTCCAAACTGAGCCTAGAAAGATGACAAATGCAAATATGTACAGTGCAAAACTTTATATTTTATATTATTTTATATGTTATTATACTCTTTCCAAACTTAGAAAGATTACAAATACAAATACATACAAGATAATACATAATACAAGGTTTTGCACTCTATATAATTGTATTTACACTCCTACCAAACCAAGCCTAAGGCTGCGTTTGGAAACGATACAAATAAATGTAAATGCACATATGTAAAGTGTAAAACAGTTCAAATAAATTGCAAAATTGGGTTAGTTTTGCATTGATAAATTTACCTTCTTACCAAACAGACTTTAAGCTTGAATGGATGCAAAAATAAATTCTAATAAGCATATGCCTTTTTATTTTTTTTATCAAAAACCTACTTGAATGCAAATTTACTTCTTTTTTATTGATGTACTTTTACATCTTATTATCAATATAAATATGCATTGATCTGTCAATGTTGCCAAACACAGGCAAAGTGAAACAGAATGCAAATTTACTCTGAACCGGAATTTACACTCCATTTGCATCGTTTCCAAACACCTCATATTCAATTTAAAAGAAATATAAATACAAATATGTACAATACAAACACATACAAAATACATAGTTTTACACTCTATATATACATACTCCTTCCAAACTGAGCCTAAGAGACAGTCGCCCATGTTTTAGGGGAATAACTTCGCATGAGTTATCAGAGGAGCATGTTGACCGCTTGACTTGCGAACCACCCTAATCAACCTTTCAGCAATTGCTTTCTGTATGGTTGGTTTTTTTAAGCATTGTTATCAGTTTGTCAGGAACCAGGGGCTGGTTTCTCTGCTCAAAATTGATTTGATGAATGTAGGGTCAAGAAGAGAATCTTTGGTCCTAAACTTATTTTTGTTGATGAAGTAACTTTTATTGTCAAGGTCAAGAGATTCAAATACTCAGACCCATAAGGTCTTGGTATTTTTTAACACGCTACGTGAAAAAGACAAAATATCTCGTCAAACCGGTATCAGATTAAACCACTGGAGTGTTCAAAACTTACCGAGGGTCTCGGGCTTGTCCTGAATCGGGGTCGCAGGAAATGTGTTTTCTAATAAAAAATACCAATCATCACCGGCCCAATAGCAGAATTAATGCGAGAGTTCCGGGAAAGACCAAGTTCAGCACTGATAGTGGCATCATTCAAGGATCACGTTATTCCAGTTTCCACCTAAAGCTGCAGCGACAATTGCCAACCCAGCTCGAACTTGGGCCCCAGCTTGTGAGTTCGGCTTCAGTCGGGGCAAAGCCCATTCGGGCAGCTTTTACAAGATCGCATCTCCACCTAACAAAGGGCCGCCCCACAGCACATCCCCGCCGTTTATTGGTCCCTTGTGGGGCGGAGATGTGAATTAAGTTTTTACTGAGAACATCTCCGTACTTGTATAATTTATTTTATCGGAAAATATTCTCAATACAAGGTTATAAAAGACTGTTAAAATGGTGTGGGCACAGATTTGCTCTGATAGAAGCCAATCTCACATTTCCCACCATTGCACCATCGCTAGACCGAGAAACGCAAGCAAGGCTGGGTTGTCCTAAGGTTGTGTTTGGTTTGAAGGAAAAGGAAGGAAAAAGTAGGGAAGGCCTTGTCCCAACTTTTCCTTCAAACCAAACACAGCCTAATTGCAACATAATACAGGCATAGTATTCTAAATACAGCCTAACCCTTCAAGCATCTCACAAACCTATGGCATTCTGAATCTTATGAAGCGGGGTGCTAAAATTTAAGGTCCATTTGGCTCGGTTGGAATTAGAATTAAAATCAAAATGGTCTATAGCAAAAGTCTGTTTGGTTCAGATATAAATTAAAATGGGAATTAGAATTAGTTGGACAGTAATGAGAATGGAAATCCAATTTCACCCAACCAAACAGTAGGAATTAGGAATCAGAATAATCCGACTCTGGATCTTTTGCACACGTCTATATAGGTAAACATGGACAGTTTGTGGGCAGGAGATCCGGACTCGAATAATCCACTCCAGGAACAAACCTGTTTACGGGCTGGGCTTTGGGCACGATTTTACACTGTCTCGGGCTCGGACTTCGGGTCGAGCTCATTAGAATTTTGACAAAAGCCAAATCCGAACCCGGCCCATGAACAAATCTAATTGGGAAGTAGCAACTAGCAAGCAGATGCGAACCAATCACATAGTCTAGTTTTGGGACCCTTTATACTTTAGTTTTTCACTAGAGGGCAACCTCACCAACTCAGTGAGAGAGATGAATTTTGTAATCTATTATATATAAAATCCTCCTGATAAAAAGCTTAAAGTGGGTTAATAAATGAAAGGATCCATTTCATTCCAAATAAACAAGGGTTAGTGATAGACACAAGAATTATCCAAATTTTGGGGTTTGCCGAGTTTGTTGCCTTTCAAGATGACGGAACAGCGAATGGTTCTATAGAACTTGGGTTTCACCAATCTTCCCAGAACGTATGCCCTTGACCTCATCATGAACGTCAGGTTCAACGGCACCGTCACCCGCTCGTAGTTTTCCATTCCACCACTTAGTGCCGACACCCCCCCATAAAGCGGTACCTGCTTTCCGCCCACCGTCACTACTATCGTCCTCTGGCTCTTCCTCGACTGGTAGAATTTGTTCATCTGTTTTATTTGATTTTAATTATTAATATACCATTTCTATTCTGTTACAAAATATTGATAATGAAATAAATCACACATAACTAATCATAAAAACAGTTCTCCACTCCACTCCACACCCACACCCACATATAACCGGCGTTATCTTGCCACTCCATCAAGAGGTGTAGAGTGGGCTGTGCCGTATTGGCCCACGGGCCGTCAGGGGTCGTGCCATTCTTCCTGGTGAAAAATTTAGGGGTCAGCCCAGCACGGCCCACGGCCTAGGCCTGTGCGGGCCCATGTTGTGCCACGGGCCAGGCTGGCCTGTGGCCCAAGCCTTGGACTAAGTCGGGCTGTGCACCGGGCAAAAGCAATTTATTTAAAAAAAATAATGAAAAATTTAAAATTTTAATTTTATATGAATTTTGTGTTTAAAATTGTTTATATATACAATAATTAAACAAATTAGTATAATAAAATTTAAAAAATATTTATTTTATTAATAAATTATATACTATATATTATTATATAATTATAATTTACATAATATTATATAAATATATATAAATAATATATATGGGCCATGCTGGGCCGTGCCGTATGAATGTACCAGACCTGGCATGGCCCTCAAACCGTCGTACCGGGCTGGTCCAAATTCATGCCGGGCCAAAAGCAGCATGGCCCGATTTACACCTCTAACTCTGTCCAAACTCATAATGCCTATGCTAGTAATTTGGGATGATCATGTGCTGGGTCAAGCCGCTCCCAGGCCAGATTTTTATAGGGTATCAACAGTATTAAAACTTTTCTGGACCCGGCTGAGCCCGCATCCCGGGCTGATCATAATTAAAATTAAAATTTTAACTGAATTTTATGCAAATAGTTACAGAAAAACATATTTAAAAAGTTATTGTATATAATAATATATAATATCATATATACATGCCATATATACTATATATTATGTAAATATATACTTAACAAAACATTATACCATATCGGATACTACAATATTACCAAAATAAATAATATAAGATATTTTTTTGGTAAAAGACTATATATTGTATATACATTTCCTGACTGGGACGAATCAGCCGGGCCTAAAACTTAATTGACTAGGCCCCAGCTTGATGCGGATCCAGGCCGGTCTTGAAAGAAGTACGGCTACCCAGGCACGGAAATTTGCGGGCCAGCCAGGCCGGGTCTATTATTATTCATAAATGATTAACGGTGTTGGGTTGGGAGGTGGCACGCAGGACGCAAAGAAACCGCACGAACCTACCCACCTCCACCATCCAGCGATTAAAATTTTGGAAAGTGAAGCAAATAAAAGCTATAGTTAGCCAATCATAACACAACACCTATGCCTGACAGGACTGGGCTAATCTTACCAGTAGAGATGTACTCATTTAGATGATGAATACGGAATACCATACTACACTCCATTCCCGTGCACCATCATTCCCCCCCTATTCCTATCCAACTGTTCGCGGGAATCTATTTTATGAGATTTCTTAAACTAGGTTCGACGGATGGGGCCCACCAATTTCCTTGTCGAGTCGGTTTCGGCTTGAAGTGTGGATGTGAGACAGGAGTACCGTACCGAGTACGACTTGGACATGGTCCAACGGTCCCTGATCGGTTGATCCCCCACCCTGACGGGTCAATCCGATAGATAAAGTAAAATTCGAACCAAACCCGCCCGGCTCTCTCAATGGTGGAGGAGATTATTACCATCGTTACTAGTAACAACTAACAAGTAAACAAAAGGGTAAAATAAGAGGAAAAATTACTCACGTGGCCAGAAGCGATTTTGAGCTGGTAGTAGTAGAGGTCGAGAGGCGTGGAGGAGACATGAACGCCGAAGAAGGTAGCCGGATTTCGGAACCATATCTTGACCGTCGAATTAAGCGACAGCATGTCTGTCGGGACTCCCGAGTCGTCCATTCCAGCTTGTATGTTGAAGCGCTCGAACGCAATATTCTGCCCGAATACCAAACAGTCAACCGCAAAAATCAAAGATGTCAGTCAGTCATTGATGCCTCCTCTTATTCTTTCTTTAATTAAATTTAATTCACTTTATGAGTATTTCTAGAAATACGTGCTCACGGTCATCCAAACGCTACCCATTAATTCCTAAGTAAGGAGTAAGGACGTCGATGGCGTTGACCGTACGACCGCGAGTCCGCCATCAGGCATTGCTGATTCGCTTCAGCCCCGGGAGCATCCGACATTAATACCTCGCGAATCACGATTTACTTACTTAGATTAATTCCCTTAATTAAAATAGTCTTTATCTCATCCCTTCGGCCCTTCCTAAACTAAAGTGCTCTAACTCGATTAGGAAACGTTGAGTTACGCAAAACGATTCACGTGTAGATACCGAGTCAAGAATGAGGTCCGAAAAACCCCCAACACAATGGAGGAGGGAAGCAGCTGAGTGTGGAGAAGGGAAGAGTGAACAACGACCAACCTTAATGGAGATTTTGGGTTTGTAAGGCTTGCTGGCGCCCCAGAGGATCAACGAGAACACCGTAAACAGAACTGCAAACGAGAAAACAAAGCACACCACATAGAACCTCGCGAGGTTGCCAGAGCCCCTGTCGCCGATACCATCATCGTTCTCGTCGTCATCGTCGTCGTCGAGATGTTGATTTATCTTCTTCCATGCAGCTGGGTTCCTAGGTTGTTTGAGCGAAGCGGAAAATCGACTGGTAGACGATTCGCGGGAGTGATGAATCGGAGAACAATGATAATGGTGTTGTGGAGACCCCAGTGGACTCGACCCATACGACATTTTCTCTAAATCGTGCTGAGAGGGGCTTTGAACGTAGTAGAGCGGCCGGCGAGGCGACCTCGGCGGAGTAGACGCATCGATGCTCGTCACCTCCGAGTCGGATTTCGCGTGCATTTTGAGGTCTCTGTAGATGCAGATTGTGGAGGAAAGGGAAGAAGAACAGAGAGAGAAGAGAGATTAGGGATTGAAAAACAGAAAGGGGCTTGGTTTTGGGTGTAGGTTTCCGTCGGGAGTCTGCATTGATTGAGCTTTTTTATTTTTATTTACTTTCCTTCTCTTTTTCTTTCTGAATATATATCTCTTCTCTTGGGGAACTGTGGGTGGCTAACTAGTGACAGCAAGACCGAGGGGCGGACCGCGGACGCGGACTTGAAACCGGGTTTATAAGAAGTAAGGCTAAGTTTGGGAGTGCGTATTTGAAAAATAAATATTTATACTATGTGTCGTGAAAAAAAATTTAAATAAGGATATGATAGATATTTTAAAATGATGTAGCGAGTCAACATAAGCTATAAAACAAATAAACATTTAAAGATAATTCCAAAATGCAAAATCTGGATGTGATTATCAAATAAGTGATTATTCTCGGAATAAATATATATATTTGAGACTTATTTTACAAACATGTTTATAACAATGTGGTCCCGACCCGGGTTTTTACTGTTCACTCCACCCCTACGAATCTTAGCTCGACGACGGGACTCTTCATAACTCTTGCTGTGCATAATAGAGTAAAGAGATTCAGAAATGACGCTCATTTATTACGCGTCCGGAGAGTTTATGCCAAGTTTCTAAATATTTCACGAGGCCCGGCGCTTTCACTTGACAGAAAGTTGGCCAGTCAGTCAGTCGTCTCATTCACTGTGTGCGTAATATTCACGCTTTCAAACTTTCATCCGTTTGTTGTTGTTCTTTACCGCCGGGATATACTGCAAACCAGACGTCAGCAATTACGTGACCCAATAAGAAATGAACACGTCAGTGGTCTAGATTCTTATTCGATGTTCAAATTTCTGACGTGTTCGTTTGTTATTGGGTTTCATAACCCGTTGTATACGTGTTGCTGATTTCTGTAACATAGTAACAGTATGGATTGTTGACGTGTTTGTTTTTTGCAATTGGGCCGTGTAGGTCGTTGTATACGTTTTGTTTCTAACGGATCCGGACCGCATTAAGCGTGTGATAGTTCAAACTTCGAAGTTCAATCAAAGCCAAAGGTGGTCCCAATTTTAACTTTCCCGGTCTCCAAAAAACTAAGGTTTATAAAAAGGGTAAAAGAGAAAATTCTCCCTTAAAGTTACTTTAAGACAATTATAAAAGCCTTCATTATAGTTTCATTTTAATAAATATCTCCCCTAAATTTTGAGAAATTCAATAAAAACTTTTATTCTGTTATTGTTCCAGACTAAAAACGTTAGATTGATGTATCATTTTTTTTTAAATACCCATTTTACTCTTTTATAAATTATTTTACATATAAAATTATTAAAATAACCCTATTTTAACTCAACAAAAACTCTTTTAACGAACATCTTAATATTTTTACATACAAAATTACTAAAATATGTATTTTTTTTGAATTAAAATAGGATTATTTCAATAATTTTGTATGTAAAATAATTTATAAAAGAATAAAATGAATATTTAAAAAAACTGGTGCATCAATCTAACATTTTCCATCTGAGACGTGGCAAAAAAGAGGCTTTTGTCAAGTTTCTGAAAAAATTAAGAGAAAAATTTGTTAAAATAAAACTATAAGAGATATTTTATGATTGTCAGAAGAGGTTTTTGTATTTTACCCTATAAAAAAGGTGGGGTGGTTTTTGATCAAGATTCAATAGTCAAGTATTTGTTTGCGTGCAGGCTTGCAGTTTATTTTCGCTAGTGGGAAATGGGAATCTGGTGGTCTTTCCTATTCGATCACTCAACAGATGAGGGTTGGCAATCTGGATCGTCTATTCAGAGTACTATCGACGGTGGACTTTCTTTCTGTATGTTAGGAATTTAGAAGTGGAGGGTAGTGCTTTTTGAACTTTAAAGCTGTCTTTATGTAAGATATGTGGGGTCCGGATGAGCTGAAAACAACAATTTACAATGCGGGCTGGTCATTCAACCGCGTTGTAACACGTAAGCACCCCATTTTTCATGTTTGAACTTAAAGGAAGAGAAGCCCCCCCTCTCCGTTTCATTTAGTATTTATTTTAAATTAATAAAATAAATAAATAACCCCACTTCCTCTTCTTCCCTGTTATTTTTATAAAGACACAAAACCCTTTTTAAATCTAATGTGAAAAACGAAGAGTTGAAGCACATCCAACGTTGGACGTAAAGCAGCATTGACAACTGAATCCAACCTGGTTTATCAACGCAAACCCTCTCATTTTTTTGGCTGCAAATCTTTTTGAGGGGAGGTTAAAAACGAAGAGTTGAAGCCGGCACCAGCGGTTGACTATCGATTTCCGACAACCGATGACCGACATCCAACATCGAACGAAAAGCAGCACAAATGTCTGAATCCAACGGGTTTGTCAACATGCACACCAAGCCCTCTCGTTTTTTGTCACAAATCTTTCTGAAGCTAAGTTATTCACAGTGATTCTAATACAGGGTTTTTGCAAAAACTTGCCTAGAAACAACAAATCTAACTATTGTCTTAGAAAATAAAATCTGGTTGAGTGATCAAGCCATTACAGAGAGACCTAAAAATTAATTCTGATTCCAAGAGCAAGTCGTTACAGAGAGAACAATCTAACTGTTGTGTTAGAGAGATCCAACCTATTGAAAACCTTGCTCAAAAAATTAGAAACTGGGTCATATCTGGTTCTTGACCCCTAATTCCCTTTTCACTCTCTCTCTCTCTCTTCTCTTTTTTCTTTTTCTTTTTCTTTTTCTTTTTCTTTTTTTTTTTGTCGTTGTTCACACTTCATAGCCGTAATAAGAATTTGCAATATTTGATTTTATATGATGAATTTGTTACCATTGTATAGCCACATGAATGTTCCTTTTGATGCAAGAACTGAATAAAAGTTTAGGACTGATTTTCTGTAAAAGTTATAACTGATATTCTGTAAAAGTTATAAGGAATTTGGTATCTTATCTTTTATTGTAAAGATCAATTTGCGATTTTCTTATCAATTTTTTAGGACATGCAGGGTTTGGTATTGACAAACCGAATTGGATTCAGTTGTTAGTGCTGTTTTATATCCGATGTCGGATGTTGATTGTCGGAAATCGATAGTTGGTCGTCGGCACCAGCTTCAACTCTTTGTTTTTCACATTAAGTTTAAAAAGGATTTTGTCTTTAGAAAAATAACGGGGAAGAGGAGGAAGTGGGGTTATTTATTTATTTATTTTTAATTAATTTAAAATAGATATTAAAGGTAACGGAGAGGGGAGTCTCTCTTTCGTTAACTTCAAACATTAAAAGTGGATTAAAAGTGGGGTGGTTACGTGTTACAACGCGGTTGGATGACCAGCCCGCGTTGTAAATTGTTGTCTTCGGCTCATCCAGACCCAGATATGTGGGCCACCGGCAACATATCCCATTGGTTGCAGATTTTCGTTTTTAATAAAAGCACGCTTTTATTTAGGCTGTGTTTGGTTGATATTAAATAAGAGTGAATTTGAAACAGAAACTTGAGGGACAGTTGTCAATGAATTTTCACAAATTTTGTTAAGAAACGTTCCCTCTTTCTCTTTTTCGCTTTTGGTCCATTTGGTTCACAGTTGAATCAGAATCATAATCGGAGTAGTCTAATTCCATAGTATGCCTGGTTCAGATATGAATTAGGGGTGAGAAAAAAACCACCGACTGAAACTGAACTGAAAAATCAGTTAATCGAACCGGTTGTTTTGGTGTTTTTAAAAAAATCGAAGATACCGGTTCGATTTTAGTTAATTAATATAGAAACCGGCAGTTAATCGAACTGACTGGTATACATATATTTCTACATATTTTATATATATTTATGTATATTATATTATATTATATATTTTTTATATATTATAAAGTAATAAATATGCATTATATATAAATGTATATTTATAATATATAATATATTATTTATTATTTAAAATATAATATTTTTATATATTTATATATTTTTATAATATATTGTAAAAATTAAGAAATCGAAAAACAACAAACCAAACTGACGATTAACCGATTGGTTTCGGTTCGTTTTCAGTTACCAGTTTTTGGAAAACTGGTAGTACCAGTTCGACTACAAAAAAAAAGGTCCAACCAAACCGTAAACACCCCTAATATGAAACAATATTGGAATTGGAATCAGCTGTAATGACATTTCATTCTTAAGGGAGAGGGAGGGAATAGACAATTATCTACATTATTATATTACATTACACTATTTATAAAAGTGTGAATAGGGTTTTATTTTCTTGAATTTTCATTGGACATAAATTATCCCTTAATCATTGAACTTTTTGGGGACAAATGTGTATTTTAACAAAATACCTAATTAAAACATTTAATATTATAATTTTATGGAATTTTCATTGGACATGAGCTATCCCTTATTCAATGAAGTTTTTGGGGACAAATATGTATTTTGATAAAACACCATAATTAAGGCATTTAATATTATAACTTCTGAAATTTTCATTGGACACAAATTATCCATTAACCATTCAATTTCTTAGGGACAAATGTGTACTTTCGCAAAACACCATAATTAAGACATTTAATATTTTAATAGTAATTGTTGAACCACAAAAGTCATTTATGTGGATAGATGCACATAATCCTCCCATTAATTCACCCAATCAAAATGAAACAAACCCTCACCTTCACATACACCATTGTAAAAGTAAATTTTCCTCCCATTCAAAGGGAACAAAATTTACAAACAGAAAAGTTAATTATAAATATATGACAGGAAATATAATTAAAGGAATTAAATCGAAATCTAATAAATTATATATCATTGTAACATTTTTTTGAGAAGTTTCACTGAAACATGACATCCCTTTTTAAATTTCCTCTATTAATTGAAATAAAAGAGCTATTAAAAAGTAGTTTCATTCCAATGCAATTGGGTTTGTAAGGGATTTTTTTCAAGTTCTATATTTCAGGTGCTAATTCTCGTTCTCTATGGT
Organism: Nelumbo nucifera; assembly: GCF_000365185.1. Next base: position 4,095,379 of record NW_010729120.1, on the reverse strand, counting down.
CGTAAACTTTATTTAAGGCATGTTGATATTCTCACTAATAAATTATATTAATTAAATAAATTATACTAATTAAGTTAATATCCAATAATTTTAATAATACAAAACCTATGTATTTAAAATTTACATGAAAATGAAATCATCATTCAATTCAGATGGCAAGTAATTAAATCATTGGAATAAATGGGTCAATCCATATAAATTTGTGGGCTGAATTGGTCCAAGTTTGGGCTGGACTCACTCAAGTAGAACCTCTAGATAATGGTCCATTTTGAGTTTGGACCCGTATTGCATATGGGTCCATTAGTTTTATGCCAATTAATCCATGTGTTATTATAATAGTTGTAAGTGCAAATTTTTTAATTATTATTACTAATAAAACTTTAAGTTATAGTTTAAAACCATGCAAGTCATATTTAAAAATTACAAAAATTGTAAAAATTAATTCAAAATTGTTAATAATAATTTATAGTAATTTTATTAATTGAAAATTCAATTAAATTACTAATATAATATATGAAATTAATTTATAATAGAATTAGTTTTATAAATAAAATTAATAAAAGATAGTAACCTTATAAAATTAATTTTACAAACTTTTTAATTTTTAAACTAACTTTTATTAATTTAAATTATTTTTAAAATAATTACATTAATAAAAAATAAATGTGATAAGTGATAATTGTTTTTATTGATATTGGATATAATATAAAATTTAAAATTGACCCAAAAATATAATTGTTTTTCGGGTGGCAGGTCAATAGTTTAACCTTTGAGGTAATATGTGTCAACCCTTGATCTATGATTTCATAATTAAAAAAAAAGATAGAAATATCAAAATATGAAAAATATAGAAACTTTGTAGAAAACATTTGGGCAAATCTTTAATATTTTATATTAATATTTAAAAAGTAAACACGACAAACAAAAATTATTTATAATGATGAAAATAAAATGCAAAATTTAAAACTAACCCATAAGTGAAATTTTTAATAAGGTAAAGACACAAAAAATATATATAAATTATGTGGAAAATATTTAGGCATGTCTAATATTTTATGTTAATTAACTATATTAAAGAAAAATAAGTGTGACAAAGAATAATTGATTTTAATGATGATAGAAATAAAATATAAATTTAAAACCAACACAAAAGGGAGCTATTTTCTTGTTTTGTGGTGAGTCAAGACTTTAACCTTTTAGGTGAAATGTGTCAACCCTTGATGTCATAATTAAATAATAAAAATTAAAGAAATATGAAAACACACAAAAAGTATAAAAATACAAAATAATTTGTAGAAAACATTTGGATATATCTCTAATATAATATATTCATCATATAAAAACAAAAACAAGTGTAATAAATAAGTAATTTTTATAGACATAGAAATATAAAAAGGTAGAAAATTTTAATCATTTACTATTATCAGCATAAAAAATTTCCACGTACAAAGCACACACACTAATTCTCATGAACGAGGAAATGCCATTCCACTAGGAATGGGAATGGCTTCCGATTTTGTCCAACTAAGTAGTTGACCCATTTCAATTTCGATTTCAGACCCCTATTCCCATGAATAAGATGTGCACTTATTTTCTATCAAATCAAACCAAACAAAGTGGATCTGGACTGCTTAGCCATCTTGTTCACAGCATATCCAAATTCAGTTCACATTAGCGTCCCACAAGGGGGTGCCCCACAATGCCGCACAACACATCCTGACCTTGTATTGGGAGCATCTCCCGATGATTGGGAGCATCCCCCGATGATAAGTGTAGACATTAAAATTTTCATGGGCTCCAAAGTTCAGAACATTTCAGAACATTTGGCTGCCTTTGCTATGCAAGTACATCTCGACGTGGGCACGATAAATTTGATGCTCGTGCCACCAAATGTGTGTTTGTCGGGTATCTTAATGGTTAAAGGGGATACAAATTATATGACTTGGCAACCAAGCGGATATTTATGTCTAGAGACGCAATTTTCTTTGAACACAAATTTCCCTTTGTTGATGAGGATGTGTCTTTGGACCCATCTCCATCATCAACCATGCCTCTGTCGATAGTTGATGATACAATGGTTGATGTAGTCCTTAGTCGAGCACTTAGAACTGAACCGGTTTGTGACAGTTCACAGTCACAGCCCCCTATTAGTTTAGAATTGCCTGAACACATTAGTGACATGGACTTCGTCACTTTGCCAACCTCACATAACCATCACCCACTTTGGTCCAAAAGACCTCCTCCACACCTGGTTGACTACATTCGCCCAACACTTCAGTCACAAACTAACTCATACAACACCCACCACCCAATCTCCAATTTTTTAACTATGAGTTCAATTCCCCATACACAAACTGAGCCTTCTTGTTATGATGAAACCAACAAACATGACTGTTGGAAATAAGCTATGTTAGCCGAACTAGCTGCCCTTGATCGCACCCATACCTGGACCTTGACTGACCTACCACCGGGAAAGACTCCCATTGGGTGTCGTTGGGTCTAAAAAGTCAAGTACAAGTCTAGTGAAACTGTTGAGCGTTACAAAGCCCGCTTGGTAGCAAAAGGCTACACTCAAACTAAAGGCATTGATTATACAAAGACATATGCCCCAACTGCTAAGCTAGTAACAGTATGCTGCCTCTTAATTCTAACTACAACCCGGAATTGGGAACTACATCAGATGGACGTAGACAATGTATTCTTACATGGTACTCTCCATGAAGAAATCTACATGGTGCCTCCACCAGGACTCTTGCCTCCTAAGGATCAGCGAGTATGTTGTTTGAACAGATCCATTTATGGCCTTAAGCAAGCCTCGCACAATTGGTTTGAAACTCTAGCTCATGCTCTTCGCCGACGGGGCTTCAAGCAATCAATTGCTGATGATACCCTCTTTACTTCAGTCCAATCAGGTAGCATTCTAGTAGTACTTGCATATGTTGTTGACTTGGTGATTGCCGGAATTGACCCAACCCACATTTTTGCTCTTAAGGACTACCTACGACAATGTTTTCCAATCAAGGATCTTGGCGTCCTTCGATATTTTCTTGGCATTGAGATCTCTCGGTCTTCTTCCAACATTTTTCTCAATCAAAGGAAATATACCCTTGACATCCTTCAGGATGCAGGCATGTTAGGATGCAAACCTAGTATGTTTCCCATTGCATAACAACATCATTTGGGACCTGAATCTGGCAAGCCAATTACTCAACCCAATCAGTACAGACGACTTGTAAGTTGTCTTCTCTATCTCACCATTACGAGACCAAAACTCACTTATTCAATTCACATTCTACGTCAGTTTATGAGTGATCCTAGGATGCTGCAATACACGTCCTCTGATACCTGAAGGCTACACCTGAGCAAGGTATACTTCTTCCGGCTGATTGTGATTTCCAATTGCGAGCTTATTGTGACTCGGATTGGGCTGGTTGCCCAACCACTCAGAAATCTGTCATCGGCTATCTCACAACCCTAGGACAATCTCCTTTGTCATGGAAGAGCAAGAAACAAGCAATAGTGGCCTACTCTTCTACTAAAGCAGAGTACCGCGCAATGGTAGTTGCCACCAGCAAACTATTATGGCTGAAGCAAATATTCTCTGATCTTGATCTCTCTCATCCGCAACATATCTAGTTATACTATGACTAGACATGTTCATGGGCGGGGTAGCCTGATGGCCCGGCCCGCACCCCGATCGGGCTTGGTCATGTAATTAGGCCCGTGGGCCTGACCTCAGGCCTAACACAGTAAGCCCGACTGTGTTTCGGGCCGGGCTCGGGATTTGTCAAAAAATCCCGACCCGAGCCGACTCAACATTATATATTTTATAAAATATATAATATGTATTTTATATATTATATAAAATATATAAATAATATAATATTTATAATTTAATATATACATTTTTTATTCTTTTCTTTATAATTTCTCTCTCTATTCAGTCGCTTCAACAGTAGTAACAGTATGGGCTAAATTTCGAGCTTGGGCCCAGGTCCGAGCTTCGAGCTTTTTATGAGGGCGGGGCTCGGGCCCAAGTTGTAGGCCCGATGGTCGGGCCGGGCTCGGGCCCAAGTTGTAGGCCCGATGGTCGGACCAGGCTCGGGCTCGGGCCTTAGAAAAATCTGTTAATACAAAGTGAAAAGCCCGGCTTGAGCCCAGCCCAGCCCGGCCCATGAACAGGTCTACCTGTAACAACAAGGCAGCACTCCACATGCTTTAACTTGAAATAAATTGCCACTTCATATGAAAACACCTTTAGTCAAAAGCTATAACTACTACTCATCTACTTACATCAGCTCAGCCTGTAGATATCTTTACTAAATTAGTTGGCCGAGATAGATTTGTTGACGTAAGTTGCAATGAACTTTACTCCGGCGATGAGTTTCTGCTGCGATGAACTTCCATCGTTAATTGGTTATGGATTCACTTATGGATATGTTTTGGTTGTTTCTTTGTAAATGCCACGTTAGCTTCTTTTTGGCTTCTTGTAATAAATGCCTATATATACTGATTATTTTAACTAAGTAAAACCACTTTTTCTCTTCGTCAATTCCGCGTCTCTAAGTTTTACAACAGTTGTAGAGGCCTCTTCATCCCCTACTCTGATCGGATCTCACATGGACCACCCCACTTCGTTTCCAAGCATTTGACCGATCACCACTCAGAGAACAATGTTAAAGGGAGATGAAATAGATCGGTAGGGAAGAGAGAACCAAGGAGAAGAAGAAGAGAGAGAGAAGGGTGAAGGTGGAGGGGTGCGTTGCTAGCGGTGGTGGGGAAACAGGGGAGAGAGAATGAAGGGAAATAAGAAGGAAAAGGAGAGAGAGAGGCCAGACTGGCGTCTCCCTTTCGGTCGCCACTGCCGATCGAACTTGAAAGCCAGTCCGTCTGTGGAGAACAATGTACAAGAACCTCATGATCTCCCTTTCCAACATCTGAACCCGACCCAACGCTTCTTCTTCTTAATTGAAAAACTCTTTGGGTCTCTCCCTCCTTCATAGACCAATGGCTCTACACATTTTTGTTATATTCCTCGCTTGTACCCTTTAGCCAAAAATTCATTTTTTGGATGCGGACATAGAGCCCTATTCTTAAATCTTTCATACCATATTTTCTGGTGTTATCCCGTAAAGAGAAAGGATATTAAAAAATCAACACAAGGAAAAGAATTCAATAATTTTGATGATCAATATTTATTTGAAACCCAAAAGCAATTATCAATGTTTATTTGTACTCTAAATATGAGACTAAACGTGGAGTTAACAAGCTAATAGAATGCAAATATATGAAGCTCTAACAAAATTTTCATATTATTATTTATTATATATCCAACAGCTTTATTATCATCATAATTATCCCTTTTATTAATTGATCGAAGTTAAGAAAGATTACAATGGGGAACTCACTTGTCCATCCAAATTACAGATCTGATGCTCTTACCGTGGATAAGTAAATCAAATGCTGTGTTAATGTCTTCGAAATGCACCTCATGTGTGACAAATTTGTCCAATTCTAGCTCCTGGAATCAAACCAGTGAAAATGGTTATGAAAGACATTCTAGTTTAACTAAAATTGTCATTTCTAGCACTCCTGAATAAAATTGCTGAATTTCTTCCCCTTTGGAACAATTTGACCATATTCATTCTGAGTGCAGCCTTAAAACAATGAGACAATTAAGTGTAATGATCATCTCTATGGATTGATGCTAACATCAGCAAGTGCAAAAATGGATGATGGATGAAGGTTGAGTAAGATAATCAACATTCCTAGGTTCATATTTCTTGTGAGGCAGGATTGCAACTTCATTGTTACTTCATGACCATAGTTCAGCATCCATTCTTCTTTCTTCCTTGTGACCCTTAATTGGGAACTCTAGCATTCTTTTTGGCCTTATCTTCCTACTGTTTTGCTATTCATGAAGGGAAGATGTGGCCAACCCCATATAGTTGGGATAAGGAAGAGGTATTCTTTTTAAAGTCTCCTTGCTTTATACAAAGACTAACACTATTTGCCAATACAAGTATTAACCCCCAGGCAAAGCCAAATTATTATGCAAAAATAAGAGACTCACCTTATCCATATAACGATTTAGGAGTAGAGGAATATCGGATTTGGCTTTGATATCTCCAAATAAGGAACCCATGAGGCATTTTCCATGATGAAGTATCTCATAAGAACTTATGCTTAGCTGAGTACCAGGTTTGTCCACGCCCAATACAATGGTCTTTCCCCAACCCTGCATGTAAAGCAAGAAGCCCTTTCGTTATTAAGTCATGACTTAACATTCAAAGTAAAATAAATATTTAATCATCTTGAAGGATCACATGTTTCCTTTTGAGATACATAGACACATCCCCATGAGAGAGAGAGAGAATGACAGAGTGCAAGCTAAAGCTATGATGCAAGAGAAGGCATAGAGGTCATAAGTGTTGGAGAGACCATTCGACAGCAAGCAAATGCTTCATGTACCAATGATGCCAAGCCAACACATTCAAAGCAATAGTCCGCTCCACCATCTGTCATGTCTAAAATTACCTACTCAATAAAACAATCCAGAATGAAAGGATCATCACACAATTTTGGTTATTTGATATTGAAGAAGTATAACCATAATACAGGCTTCCAAAAATTAAATCAGATAGCTCAACCGCCTTTGAGATTTTTTTGGTAATAAATAAAAAAGAAAACTTATTAAGAAAGGAAAGAGGATATAAGATAGGTGATAAGAAATCACCGAAAATATCAGAAACAACCCCAACACCCAACATTCCCTTGAAACCTTCCAATAAACTTCCAGCAGCCAATAAAAAATACAATAGGCACCTAAACTAAGCATCAAAGAACCCAAAATATACACACATTTGAACTTATCACTCTAATTACGTAACAGAAACTGTCAACCCAGCTAACATTCAAGAAACAAACCTTCCTCCACTAAAACAAACCCCTGCAACATCAAACCCAAGGCGACCAGATAGCTGAGTAATGTAATGTAAGCTTTGACCATTAATTGGTCTAATGAGAAACATTATGCAATATAGCTGAGTAATGATTAATTTCTTGGTTTCATTTTGAGGAGAAGCTCAGCTAGCTTAGAGCTGAAACAATTTTGAGATAACTATTTTTCTCCTTAATTAACATAAGTCCATACATCCATTTATAGTATAACTAAAATGGTAATAATTGAAACAGACCGCTTAATTATAGCCGTCTCAATAGCCTTATTCACTTTACCTTGAAGGATTTATTATTTGGTTATATAATAGTGCATCATACCTATTTCTTAAATCTTGGATGCTTACTTGCTTAGCTGATGTGCTAGTCTGAAGTCTGAACCAGCTTGAAGGGACCACAATGAAGTGCCAACACATTATAAGGTCCAAGTAATTTTGTTCATATTGCTTGTGCAAAATCAAAACCAAAGTAATAAAATCCGTTCTTCTATTTCCCCCTTGAGATCACAATAAAGACTGCATTTATTATAATGAGTTTATCTCTTCAAATGCTACAAAATAAAGTTAAACTAAGATGATTCATTCCATGTGGCTACCAAACACCCAATAATTTTGAGTTCAGAGCAAAAACCTCACTGATGCGTCTACTCCCACATTCTTTTGGGTTGATGAAGTCCGTGACTCCAAATTTCTTCCCTGCATGAAAATTATTACCAATAAGTTAAGCACAATAATTTTTCTGATATGCACTTATTTTGATTAAGTCCCGATATGCACTTTTCATAATATGCATTTATTGATCACCATGATAGGTAGCAATATATCAGATTCAGGTGGGATCTGGAGATGCCTTAACCTGAACTTCATTAACATTCAAAATTTTAAACCAAGTTGCCAATAAAGGATCTGGTTGACTGGTTTATTGATGATGATGATGATGATGATGATAGAACAAGCTGTTCTGGTCCTTTTGGATTAATTACCAGCAGGTGGATAGATGCCCAGCCCGGACTGCTCTGATTCTATGAGAAGAAGCAGGGGGCTGGGTGGGTTGATGGGTCTTTTGATCACCATATTTTTATAGTGGAAGACTGATTGGATGGTGAATATGGATGCATCTCTTGTATAATATTCCCTGTTACATCTCCTCCCAGAAAATAAATAAATGAAACCAAATAAAGTATTGAGGAGGTAGAAATCGGGATAGATAATTCATGAGTAAGTCCCTTTTTAGCACTTATTTGCATACTCTTTCACACGGAGATTGTGAAGCTTTGGTGTACCATCTAAGGAATCTTGTATATGTGGATGGCAGTCATTGAAAAGTCTGGGGAGGGTAGGCCTTGGCACAACGGTTGGGTTGCTCCATTGCAACCTGGGTGACCAAGGTTCAAATCATGGAAATAGCCTCTCTGTGTATCTGCAGGGGTAAAACTGCGTATATCTGTCCATCCCCAGATCCCACATTGGCGGGAGCCTCATGCACTGGGCTGCCCTTTTAGTGCTTGTAAAGATTCTATCTGTATATCACCTATTCTCCATAAGAGAATATTTCCAATGGTAATAAGTCATTCCCTTGCAACATCCAAGGTGAATGGATGGATCATTTGTTACACCATATGCTGAAGGCATGGCATCATTTCATATGGTGAATCCAAGGCTCTTACATTATCTGGATTGGGCATGGCAAGTTATGGGAACACATACTCTTGGAATCTGGTCCTTTGTGTGGTATGCTAGAGTATATCTTAAAAGAAATATCATTGTAACTTTGAGAGGCTTGGTGGAAATACTAATTATTAAAATGGTAGGGCAACTCCTTTTTTGGGCCTCTATTTCCAAAGAATTTGCAGGCTTCGATGTTGATAATATTTTCAAGGCAATGGGTGTTTATTAGTTTGTGCTCTTCATTTTATATAAATTTCATTTTCTTTTCTTTACTTGTCTATAATGAGTCCTTTTTCATGACTCCTAACCAATATATAAACATGGGGTGCACCTCCTCTATCATTGTATTATTTATACTATAATCATAAGCAAACAAGTAGATAATAGATAACAATTTAAAACAAAATGTAGCATATGGTTACCAATCTCGAATTTGTTCGGGTTCACATCCACACCAACAATTCTACTAGCTCCACAAAGTCGTGCCCCCTCTGCAACCTGTAACATTACCAAATTATTGCTTTGTTGTGCTTGAGTCTTCCTTTCGAACAAGCAAAGCTGAAAATGTAAGCAGAGGATGATCTTACCGCCAAACCTATGGCTCCTAGCCCAAATATAGCGACAGTGGAACCTGCTTCCACCTTGGCAGTTTTCAGAGCAGCTCCTACTCCTGGCATTGTAAACCACACACTCTTTAATCCTCCATGAGACGAGTGCTCAGACATCTATGCATAATTCAATAACATGCAAGGATCATCGATGACCTGTTGAAATCCCGCAACTGAGTAGACAAGCCTTGTTTGGAGGAACTGAAGGGTCGACCTTGGTTACATGGGCAATGTCTACCACAGTGTACTCGCTAAAACTGGACACATTTATGAAGTGGTAAATAACTTCTCCTTTGGAGTCTGTGAATCTGGTTGTCCCATCTCTGGGCATCCAAGGAGACACCTTGAAAGGGAGCTTTGCACATTTGTTGCTCTTTGGGGACTTGCAGTGCTCACACTCTTGGCAATCGGCTATGAATGTTGGGATCACCACATCACCTTCCTTTACCTCCTTTACGTTCTCCCCAACACTTTCCACGACCCTATTAAGACAAGCACACCCAGAGGATCATTACAAAATCACGCAAGAAATTCATGGTTACATGAGTGAAAGTGAAGTCCAAGGATTACGGGTGGCTTAATTCATCGTTGGCCTTCACAACTATAAATGTGGATGGCTGTCGTTAACTCAAGGCTTCAAGGTGAAACGTGAAAAGGACAAAAGCTTAGGTGGTAGACTGCAGATTTTTGAGCTGGCTTAATCCGTCCATAGCCCGATTCAATCTTTTCAGGCCCTCACATACTCCAGGGTTGGACCATCCTGGACAGAGTCTTGTCTCAGCTCAAGCTCGCAATTTATAACATATATGCTTCATGCCTCTCCTGGACATCGGCTAGGTAGGTTTTTCTACTTAGAAATGTTTTGAAGTGTTTTTGAGTTGATGAATAAATTGATATTTTTATCTAAAACTTTAAATTTAGGGGCATTCTACAACGTGAGTTGTTTTTCTTGTTGCAGACAATCTTGTTTGAAAATAGATTGTTTCTTAAAACAAAATTACAAGAAACATGTATCAGACTTGGCAAATTCAATTCATTTATATACATGAATATGTACACATGTAGTTAGGATATAAATACACTTATACAGGAGAGAAGTTAGGAGAGGAGATAGGATAAGAAGAGAAGAGAATGGGCAGGATGCCAAAACGCGTACTGCTTAGTGGCTTAGTAAGGGCATCAACGACCTGATCTTTGGAAGAGATATAGTGTACACGAAGGTTCTTCTGAGCAACATGTTCACAAACAAAATGAACATTAATTTCGTGAAGTACAGGATTAGCAGCGAGATAAGTGGCCCCGATGTTGTCACACCATAGTATAGGAGGAGAGGAACTKGAGAGAATGCCCAATTCTAAGAGAAGAGACTTCACCCATAGCAGCTTGGAAGTAGCAGTGGCGATACTGCGATATTCGGCTTTCATACTGGAACGAGAGACTGTAGGTTGCTTTTTAGAGGACCAAGAGATGAGATTGTCCCCTAGGTAGATGCAAAATCCACTATGAAACTTCCTGTCATCGGGGCAACCAGCCCAATCGGCAGCAGCAAAGGCATGAAGTTGAGAGATGTTGGAGGGAACAATGCAGAGACCAAAGCCGACAGTTTGCTTGAGATAGTGAAGAATGCGTTTGACTGCAGTCCAGTGAACTGTAGAGGGAGCATGCATGAATTGACACACCTTGGAGACAGAGTAAGAAATGTCCGGACGAGTGAATGAGAGATATTGGAGGGTGCCAACAGTACGGAGATATAGTTCTCCATCAAAGAATGGTTCCCCATGATTTTTGGAAAGACTAGTGCTGACTTGAGCCGGGGTGGAAACCATTTTGATGCCATCGAGCTGCGTTTTGGTAAGAAGATTAGTAATGCATTTTCTTTGCAAAAGAAATAAGTTGGAGGATGTACATATAGCCTCAACACCTAGAAAATAACTGAGAGGACCAAGGTCCTTGATAGCAAAATGATGTCTCATATCATGGATTACAGACTGAATGTGAGAGGAAGAGGAGCCGGTAATTATAATGTTATCGACATATACTAGAACGAAGATAGTATAATCAGTTGTGTGCTTAATGAAGAGAGAAGTGTCAGATCGAGAGCCAATGAATCCAATGGAGAGAAGATACGAGCTCAGCTTAGAAAACCACGAGTGGGGGGCTTGACGCAAATCATATAGAGATTTTTTGAGGAGAAAAACATAATCGGGATGTGTAGAGTCAACGGAGCCAGAGGGTTGCTGCATGCAAACAAGTTCATCCAACTCTCCATGTAAGAAATCGTTCTGAACGTCAAGTTGGTGCAATGGCCAATTTTGAGCAACAGCAATAGCAAGAACGATGCGAACTGTGGTTGGTTTTACAAGAGGACTGAAGGTTTCAAAGAAATCTTTTCCAGGACGTTGATCATATCCTTTAGCAACCAGGTGGGCTTTGAACTGATCAATGGAACTGTCAAGCTTGCGTTTGAGGCGAAACACCCAATAACGTGTTTGTTGGGTGGCGGGGAGTGAGAACGCAAGTGCCATTGCACATTAATGCATTGATTTCATCAGACATGGCAGAACGCCAACGAGGATCAGTGTTGGCCTAAGTGAAGGAGGAGGGTTCACATGGAGAGACTGAGAGCGGATGCTGGGAACTAGCATGCACATAGTGACTGTCGAGTCGCTTCTGATTAGGCTTGGAGATGCCAGACTTTGATTGAGTGATCATGGGATGGTGAGACACCGGTACCGGCAGTACATCAGAGACAGTAGTAACTGGTGGTGCTGGTGCAGGTGGAGGAGAAGGAAGCACAGCGACTGTGGGAGAATGAGAGCACCACAGTGGTTGCAAAGCAATCGGAACAACCGATGGTGCACCAATAGCAAGAGAAACAGGAGATGCCGCCAGCAAACGGAAAGGGGGCTTCGTTGAAGAGAACATCACGAGAGATATAGACACGTCCAGCAAGACTTGGGAACAGTAGCCAAGAAATACACACGGCGTAGATTGATAATCGAGCTTGTGCTTTGCATATAGATGAAGGTGAGGGAAGCGTTCACAGCCAAAGACTTTGAGCATGGTGTAATCTGGGTGCTTAGCATAGAGAACTTCAAGAGGACAGTGCCAGTTGAGAACTTTAGTGGGAGTTCTATTAATAAGAAACACCACTCTAGTGAAGGCTTCCCAACCAATAAGACTTGGGAACAGATGCATGAGTGAGAATAGCAAGCCCGCGTTCGATTATATGACGATGGCGGCATTCAATAAGGCCATTTTGGGCTTGCATGTGAGGGCAGCTAAACTGTTGACAAATGCCAATTTGTTTGAGGTAAGGGGAAAAACATTTCAGTTCAGCAGCACAGTCCGATTGTAGCATGACAATTTTAGAGTTAAGTTGGCGTTCAGTACATTTTTGAAATTCAATGAAGATGGACAAAGCATCAGACTTGCGATGAAGGGGAAAGATGCATAAATATCAACTAAAACAATCAATGAAAGAAATAAAATAATGAAAACCATGGATAGAAGATACAGGGGAAGGTCCCTAAATATCTGTAGCAATTAATTCTAACAGCTGAGAGCAAGTATGAAAATGAGAAATAAATGGAAGGCGATGACTCTTCCCAAGGAGGCAAAGATGAACAAAACCCTGGGGTTTTATTGATTTGTTGGAGATAGAAAGACATGGTGGTGTTATTTTTCTGAAGAGATCCGAGTTGATTGCACAGATCAATAGCTCAAGCTTGACTAGCACTAGGGTTGGAGAGAACTCGGATCAAATCCCGTTGCCACCAGGGTTGGGGAGTGTTTAGGGGATGGGTATACCTTTCCCTTTGTTTAGCCCCATCAAGACAAAATAGAAAAAAAGTTACAATCACCTGATGGGTGGGTTTTCGGCTTTGTCATTCAACGTTTATAGAATCAGACCAGGCATCAACTCAAAAAGGAAAGGTCCACGGGTTTGATGTTCAATTGGGGTCAATATATTAAGATTTAATGCTAAAAATGGCATTTTTTTGACAAAAATAGTGGGACAAGGTGTCTTCAACTCCTTGGGAATACATAAAATTAAAAAAAAGAAAGAAAAAGATTATCCCAATCAAATATTTGAGTGCAATGTTATGGCCTCTACATTCATGTGTTAAAATAATTTAAAAAAACTGACTGATTTTCTAAAACCAGGACTGGTCACTGGTTTTCTGGTTTGACTGACCAGGTTGGCAATTTTTGCCAATTTTTTATCCAATCCGGTTTTTGGGGTATGATTGAACCACTTAGAAGCCCGGATCATTGTTCAATGGGTTCAACTGATCGATCTGGTCTAGTTTTCTAAACACGGGTAAAAAGCGATTAAGCCAATATTTGAAACCAATGCCGTTTTCTTGAAAAATGATGTGATATTAGTGTCACATTTGAAATCCGTTTTTTCACGTTTACTATTTGGTTATGTGTTTTTCAAAAAACGTTTTATTAGACCACGGTACCAGAAAACATCCTCTGTTGTGTGTGTGTGTTTTATTTTTACTTGCCAGCTATAGTATTATGTTGATATGACGTTGAAAAATGACGATATAGCAGCAACCATACGTTTAATTGTCTAAAAAAAAGAAAAAAACGTTTTCCCAAAAAACACCAGCACCATCTTCCCAAAACCGACATTAGTTCCTAACACGGCCGTTCGAATGTTTTTCGAGCCAATTTTCTTGAATTTATTGAGAAGAAAAAAAATCCAAAACAAGCAACTGAGGCGGATGATCTGGGTGTCTTTAAATGATCTACCATTCTACCCAGAAAAGATTAAAACTCAAATGATCTACCTACAAGTGAAAATTTGGTAGAGTTGTCGATGCCATAGAACTATAGAAGCAACGAAAAGCCTGAAGAGATTGAATTCTTTTTTTTTTTTTTTGTAGAGATGAAGAAATAAAATTGGTGGAGAGAGAAAGAGAGACCAGAGGTAAGGAGGAGAAATAAAGCTACCGGGAGATACTGGATAGGAAAGGAGACAGGTTTAAGCAAAGAGAAGCCGATAGGGTTGGCGCGAAGAGAGAATGAGAAAGGGGGTTGGAATTATCTGTCTTCGCGACCATAAGCCCAAATTAGATGCTAGTACCAGCTATAAATGGATTAGGGGTTGCTGAATGCTGGGTTAAGTTACGATAGCAACCAGCAAATTGAAAAACCAGATTCTTCGGCGGGTTCAAACCCTAAAACGCCGTCTTTGGCTCCTGTTGCAACTTGCAACCAAGGCCCCGTTTGCTTCTCACCTAAAATGGGTGGAAATTATTTCAGGCCAAAATATTTTTGTAAACTTTTTTGCTATTTTTACTGCGAAAAAAACGTTTTGGTATAAATCCATCTGTGTCTGAGACTGGTGAAGAAGAAGACGGAGAAGAGTTGAACTTACCCAATAGCTTCGTGACCGAGTATTCTTGGAAATACTGCTGGTGGATCCTATAATAAGAGAAAAGGGACTAATAATTGGAAAAAAAAAACTAAAACTAAAAAATTAGATCAATTTTAAGAAGAAAATTGTTAAGAATTTACTTTCATTTTCCAGTAGGTGATATCGCTCTGGCAAAGAGAGGTGCAGATGATCTTAATCCGAACTTCATGAGCTTTTGGCGGAGCCACCACCACCTCCTCTATGGTTAGAGGAACCCCTGCCTCTCTAGCAATCGCAGCTGCATATTTTTTTTTACAGACTTCAGTATAACAAGATCTCCCAAAACAATGCAGGCTAAATGCAGAGACAGAACTATGACTTTTGGAGTACCTCTGCATCGAATGGGCCTTCCTCTAGTTCCAGTTTTAGGTAGCTGCTCCTCCTCCATACCCTCTCTCTCTCTCTCTCTCTCAGTACCCGAAGGAAGAAGGGGCAGAAGCATAGAATGAGGCTGAGTTTAGATTTAAGATATACACGAGTCTGAAATCTGAATCCTTCATTTATCCGGACAGTACTGGACCAATCAAGATGAGTCCGACATTACTAGTACCGTAGACGATGACCGGCCATATAAATGCTGTAACTGTCATACGTGGCATCCATGCCTGTAAAATGTTAAACATGAATATCACGCATTGATGATCCTTCGAATTTGGAAGAGTTTCAGCATTCGTTAATCCTAAGCAAATCGATAGTTCGATGATACAGAGACGAAAAGTACTTTTCAGGGTTCGCATCTAAGTTCTTTCCAGCAACTACCTATTGGCTCGAAATTTTAGATTTTTCTTCTTTGATTTCTGAGTTCAATAACAAAAGGTACGGTGTTTTCCATTATTCATCTTCTTTTACATTTTCTCTCTCTTTTTCTTAGTTTTTAGGTTTTAGTTTTTAGTCTTCTTGTTTTAATTAGTGGTTTATGCTTCTTGATCCTAAGCTCTTTTGATGCCTTCCTTTTTGTTTTTCATTTTTTTTTCTGTGCCCTATGATATCTTTTCATTTTTGGTTCTTAGGCTGGTTTTATAATCATGGATTTCTGAATATGCATTCAAAAAGAGCAGGTTGACAAATGACAATCCTTCTGATCTTTCGTAGGGCATATTAATGGCGTTTAAGGTCATCTTTAAGGAGGCTATTGGAGCTTCTTGGATTGAAGCCAAATGGTTAGTTGGTTAATTGCCTTGGATAAGAGCTACTAATGTTGTGGCGTATTGAGCATTTCTGATGAACACGGACTGTACAGGTCAAAACAGTTTGATTCGTTGTTTAGTCCTAGTTGGTTTTTTTTTTTTTTTTCTCCTTTTGGCTATGTTTGGTTTGAAGGAAAAGGTAGGGAAAGGAAGGGAAAGGTAGGGAAATTAATACAAGGTTTGTAAAAGTTTTCCTATCTTTCCCTTCTTTTCCATACTTTTTCCTTCAAATCAAACACAGCCTTTAGGTGGTCCAATTACTTTAGAAGATACCAAATTGTTGTTCAGTTTATACGTATTCTATATGAACTCTTTCAGCGACCAATAGGAGATAGGACATCTCCTGCATTACACTTTCCTGCAATAAAACTTGGTGAATATTTGGATTTAGGAATTCTATGCGTCACATTGTTGACGTACTCCACATCTCAACAGAGTAGCATGGTTTAACTTTTCAAAGGTTAACATAACTAACAAAAGAGATTACAAGGCCTAATTGGAACTTTAATCTTAGAAGATATCTTTGAAGGCCCTTAAGGATGCCTTTTTTGTCTTTGGATATTCCTGATAATTGTTTATCGTCCCCTACCTCCTGTGGCCTGTTCTCAACTAAGCCATTCTTCCACTCTTATCACTACTAACCCCATATCTACTTTTTTTTTTTTTCTCAGAGAAAGAGCTTTGGTTTTGTACTGTTTCACTTAGAGTTTGCTTCTTTCTCTGGAAATCTATTTGTGAAAGGACTAAGAATTTATCCTACTACACACTAAAGGCCTCACTCTATCTTCCCACAGTTTTGCACATTATACCTCAAGGAAAGGGACTAAGCCACTCATCTCTTCCAGTGTGTAGTTATTGGGTGACATGTTAAGACAATAGAAGGGACATGGGTTGAGATCAAGGGGCAATCAGTATTGGAACTGGGAAGGTGATTAGCCATGTGGTCTTTTTGGGCATATGGAAAGAAAGGAACATGCAGGTCTTTCAATGTCATCCTTTGAGGCCTTGAGAGCCCGGGTTTTATTTCTCCCCAGTTCATGGATGTTGGCCACTGATGAACTAAATGGAGTCTTAGCAGATGGCATGAAACTAAGTCTCACACAAACCCTTCTCTTGGCACCTGGGATCCCTTCCAGATATCAGGACCTTCCCCCTCCCAATTTCAAGGAGATTCTGCTACTGTTTGATAGTAGTTCATTTTGAAACCTGGGTTGTGTAGGTAGGGCTGATGGTAGCATCTTTTGGGCTTTTCGCAGTGCTTTCGGCTACATGCATTCCTTGTAAGCAGAAGTGAGTGTTCTTCTTGTGGGGTTCAAATTGCAAAGTTGGGGTTGACTCTTTCTTGTGCTTTTGAATGGGACTGAGTAAAAGTCACTAGATGGATTGAGTCGACAGGAAGCAGCTCTTGGTATCTAGCCAACTTCTCAAAAGAAATAAGGGAGATATTAGCAGTAAAAAGGGTGCATATTTGATGGAAACTTTAGAGCTGAATTTTATGGCTGTGTTCTTGTAAAGGCTGGGATTGATATATAGAAAAGGGAAAAAAGGGGAAAATCAGATTATAGTTTTGATATTCAACCTAAGTGTTTTTGCTTTCAGAATTAAATATGTTCTGCGAATTTAGCTTTAGCTTGTAATGGTAATGTTCTTGGCTTGTGAATAATTGTACCTCTTCTGTGCAGTTTTTCTTGTTAAGATTTGTTGTGTTCTTAAATTCTGTTTGCTTCAGTAGAATGGCGAGTGAAAATCCTGTTGAAGGTTCCAGTATGAATGAAGTTATTGATGAAGGTTCAGGTTCAACTGTTGAACTCAATTATCAAGACTCTGGACTCACAGATAACACATTTCATGTGGACAAGAATGTAATGTTTCCCTAACCTTATTTGCCTATATTTTTTCATAATTTCAGATTAAGGCAATGATTACTACATTATCTATTTTGCAATCGCACTGCTCAATGTATAGAACTACAGAATGTTCATATCTAAATGTAGAACTCCTTGTAAACTTCATATACCGCCCATGTAATTACCTATCAAAAGATGTATTTAACATGCATACACGCTCTTGAACTTTTTTCAGTTTTATGGCTTTGTCATATACATAAACAAAGTTACAAAATGAGGCTGGATGATGACCATTTCATATCGTTGGCCTTGATCTTGGGCATTTTCAGGTACTAGTTTCATTATTCAAGGAGAAAGTAGCAAATGCAATTGATGTTCCAGTTGAGAATTAATGACTAATTTTTTAAGGAAAGGTTTTCGTTATTTAGAAGAGAAGAAGAAAGGAAGAGAGAAGAGAAAGGAGAGAAAAGAGATTGAGAGCCAAAAGTCAAGCTGGCGGCGCTAGCTTTTTGTATTTATACTAGGGTGACATAAAGCAAAATAAAAGAGGGAGAAAGTACAATAGTACCCCTATGGTACTAAACTTAAAATATTAATAGACTTTTAACACTCCCCCCTCAAGTTGGGACATAGATGTCAATCATGTCCAACTTGTCACATAAATAATGATGCTGCAAGTGATGTAACCCTTATGTGAAGATGTCTGTAAGTTGGTCTTCAGAACTGACATAGGGGGTACACACTTCCCCTTTGACAACCTTTTCTCTGATAAAATGTTTGTACTTTAATGCGTTTAGTTCTATCATGCAGCATTGGATTAGCAGCAATGTTTATGGCTGCTTTGTTATCATAGTATAGGATCATAGGTCCATCAACTGTAAATCTCAACTCACTCAACAAATTTTTTAGCCACATAATTTCAGCCACTTCATGAGACATTACCCTATATTTAGCTTCCGCACTAAACCTAGCCACCACATTCTGCTTTTTGCTTCTCCAGTTAACTAGGTTCCCTCCCACAAAGGTACAATAGACGGCTAGACGCTGGTGGACTTCCTATCACTTTGGGATCCTGCCCAATTTGCATCGGTATACACTTCAACTTTCAAGTGCTCGTGCTTTTGGAACAATAAACCTGCACCTGGAAACTTCTTAAGATATCTGAGAACTCTTTCAACTACTTCAAGGTGGGTGATCTTAGGGGCACGCATGAATTGGCTAAGAACTCTCACTACATAAGCAATGTCTAGTCGGGTCATATAAAGATATAACAATCTTCCTACAAGCCTCTGAAATTGTTTCACATCCTTGATGAATTCACCTTGGCAGTCACCTAATTTGTGATTAGGATAAATAGGAGAATCAATAGGTTTCACTCCCAATTTTCCTATATCCTAGAGCAGATCTAGGACATACTTTCTCTGGGAAATGAAGATACCCTTTTGTGAGCGGGGCAGCTTCAATTCCAAGGAAGTACCTTAAGGACCTAGATATTTCACCTCAAATTGGGTAGCAAGAAATCTCTTCAACTTTTGAAATTCATCTTTCCAATCACAAGTGATAACTATATCATCAACATATACGATCAGGGCTGCAATTTTTCCTTCCCCTCTTTTCACAAATATTGTGTGACCAGATTGACATTGCTTGTATCCTCTTTGCTGAACAACTACATGAAACTTGCTGAACCAGGCTCTCTGTGATTGTTTCAGGCCATGTAATGATTTTTTTAACCTGCACACTTTTTATTCATTACCTTGAGCTCGGAAACCAAGGGGTTGTACCATGACCAGGCTCTCTGTGATTGTTTCAGGCCATGTAATGATTTTTTTAACCTGCACACTTTTTATTCATTACATTGAGCTCGGAAACCAAGGGGTTGTACCATGTAAACTTCTTCTTCAAAGTCACCATTTAGAAAAGCATTCTTGTTATCTACTTGATGAAGGTCCCAATCAAGATTAGCAGCTAAAGAGAAAAGGACTCTAATGGAGTTCATCTCAGCAAAGTGTGCAAAAGTTTCTGCATAATCCACTCTATACACTTGTGTAAACCCTTTTTCCACTAAACGAGCTTTATACCGCTCTATTGTGCCATCAACCCTATGTTTTTCTGTGAAAACCCATTTACATCCAACTGGTTCCTTCCCCTCAAGAAGATCTACCAATTCC
Source organism: Nelumbo nucifera (assembly GCF_000365185.1). The sequence continues at coordinate 4,075,511 of NW_010729120.1, read as the reverse complement.
CATGTGCCATTTTTATGCAAAGCATTAATTTCTTCTTTCATAGCATCTCTCCATTCAGGCACCAATAGAGCTTTTGCCACATTCTTAGGAATAGGAACACTGTCAATGGAAGAAAGAAAGGCCCGAAAGGAAGGTGAAATGTTCTCATAGGAAACAAAATGGGAAATGGGATGTTTAATGGTGCAAGACCTAACACCTTTCTGGTGAGCAATAGGAAGGTCAAGGTCATCGACAATAGAGGTATCAATAGCAATAGGGTCAGGAATATCAATGGGAACCAAGTTACTTGGTTGGGTAGGATCCACCCACAGAGAGTTTGATGGCATTGGTGGTACAGGCTATACAACAGTTAGGTGTTCCACAACTCTTGAACATGGCTGGCCTTTGTGACGACGAAAGAAAACACGAAAGGGAGGAGGATCAGGAAGAGGAGTGAGCTGATCCGGTTTTTCCTAATTCTTGAACTCCCCCTGAGGAGAAATAGGGAAGAAATGCTTACTTTCAAAGAAAGAGACATCAATAGAAATGATGCTGCACAATCTGGGCACTCCTAACTGGCTGTGACTTGGCTTCTAGCTCGGACGGGCGGCACTTGAGAGGAAGAAGAAGGTGAAGGATTCCCGGGGAGCTCTCCTGGTGGGAACACTTCGATGGCTAAGTTAGAACTGGAGAAATCTCAAAGGAAGAACAGAGAGTAAGAGTACTGAAAGTGCTTAAGCTTTAATACCTTTGCTTTGTGAGGGTCGGGGTCCTTTTATACCAGAGCTCGGTCACATCAGGCGTAACCGTCACTGCCCTAGCCGTTACTGACTGGGCAGAGGTGGCAAGTGCAGGCTGCCGCCACAGGCTGCTACTGCAAGGCACGGACGTCAGGCGGGCCATGCCTTTCAAAGACGGCAGGCAGAATGCCGCCTGGCAAGGGATCCGAGCACTGCCACCAGATCTGGCAGGTACGGATGTCAGGCAGATCTCCCTGCAGTCTGCCGAGCTACCGTGCACCGAACCACCTGGGGCAGGTTTGCCTTGCACAGAGGCACCGAGGTGCTCGTATTGGAGGCGAGCCTTGAGCAAGTACGAGCATGAGTCTTTATGGTGCTGTCCCGAGGTGTTTCTCCCTCAAGACACTTAGCCAAAGGTTGGGGTGCTTCCTTCTTAGGAAGGGAGAGCTCGGAATCCCTTAAGAGGACCTTGGGTCCCACGAGGAGCTCGGGTCCCAGGAGGAGCTCGGGCCCCATGAGGAGCTCGGGGGCTCCATCCTCAGTTTTGGGGCGAGCGGGGCCTGGATTCTCGACGAGTTGTCACACCCGACGAGTTGTTTGACCGGGCCTCGGCGAGCTTGCTGCGCCGAGTAGTGGCCAGGCTGTCATGTTGAGTTGTCACTTATACCAGGTCATGTCCATGTGTCCCCGTGCTACGAGGTCGGGCCAAATCACCCTACATCAATTGCCCCCCACTCCCCGTGCTAGGGGTGTTGACCTAGTGTGGGGAGTCCACAGTCTGTCGGGTGGATTTAGCTCGGAGTCCAAACTTTCTCGTCTAGCAGCTCATAGGTTGGACCGGTCTTCTGCCCGGTTCTACCAGGCGCAGCTCGGGTCGCGTACGGTCTACGCGCGGATGTCACGCGACTTATAGGCTCCGCGGATGTCAAAAAACGCGCTAACTGATTTCGCCTTGAAGGTCGCACAACCGGTTTTCATGAGAGCCGTCAGATTGCTTCGATCTCAACCGTTGATGCCCATAGATAGTGGCTATAAATAGTGGGGGTCCTGGTCATTTTCCTTTGCCACAAACATTCAGCTATAGTCTTGAGCTCGCGTCCAAAGCCTTCAGCTCGGGTTAGTTCCTTTCCAGTCCGGTCTTATTTTTCTTTGGTGAGTCACCCTAGCTCTTCCTTAGTTTCAATTATGTCTTCTTTTGATAGCCTTTTAAATGAGCCCGAGGTGCCCGAGGTGGGTACCTCGGCTTAGGGTAACCCTACCGAAGTCCAGTCTCTCGAGGCGTGGGAGGCCTCGGGTCACTAGGCATCCACCTCTCACCGAGTTCGGGCCAGATAGGTTCGGGCCCTCCACCATGACCTTGGAGAGGCTCCGCCAAGTCATTCGGCAATATAACTTGCCAAGGGAGTACACCTACAGTTTACCTGCGGGGAACTTCCCGTGAGAGCACGACCCTGATAAGGTCGTGATTTTCCGAGAGCAGCTCATAGCTGGGCTGCGCCTTCCCTTCCACCCACTCTTAGTGGAGGTCCTAAAATACTTCAACGTTATGATAAACCAGCTTCACCCGAACTCGGTTCGTAATGTGGTTGGGACCATCTCTCTTTGTTATGAGTATGTCATGCCCCTTAACTTGGACATACTCTGCTCCATCCTCACCATCAAGAAGAGCGCTTCATGTGTTCTCCCTGAGCACAGGAGGGCTTACTACTTGTCCCCCCGCCTGGGCTTTAAGCTAATGCACAAGCTTCCTAGTAAGGTCCCAGCCTGGAAGCAGGACTACTTCGTAGTTCGGAATCATGCGGGGTGGCCCTTCCCTACTCACTGGAGGGTGGCTATCCAAGACCCTGGCGTCATACTCGACAGGAAGACCAGGGAGGCATTCCAGTCGTGTGCTGAGGTTGGCTGCGATTTCAAAGATTATATCAAAGAGGGTATGCTTTTCCAGGCTGGCTTGAGCCCGGGTAGGTAGTTAGTACCTTAGTTGTTTGGTCTGCTCTTCTTTTCCTTATTTTACTCGAGTACTAATGCCGAAGTCTCTTTTGCAGGTCTTATGGAGGCAGACAAACTCAAGGGAGACCAGCTCTTTAAGCATATGAAGGGGAGGAAGAAGCGGGCTGCCAAGAGAGCTTGTATCGAGTCACCGCCTACCCCCACTCTCGAGCCTCAGCTTCCACTGGCTCCAACTTCTGAGCACGAGCTCCTTGGGGCCCCTCCGATCATTGACTTAGAGGAGTCCCTACCGCCTAGGGAGCCCGAGGCCTCGGCTGAGGCCGTTGTGAGACTGGCAGCCAAGGCCGAGGTTGCCACCGGAGTTGCTAACGTTGCAGCTGAAGTCTCCGCCAAGCCCATTCACACAGCCGAGATGGCTGTCTCTAGTTCGGGGAGCCCGAATGGGGGCCGAAGCATCCTGCTCCCCCAATGCGGTCTTCGAAAGAGCAAGGGGGCCACTTACTCCGAGGAGATTTCGATTTGGGCCGATATGCTCAACCCTACTCAGCTTGGAGCCCGGGCTGCCACCCACACTATGGTGGTAAGTTTCCTTCCCTTTTCTTTTCCTTTTGTATTTGTGCTTCTTTGGTACTAACTATCTTCTTTGTCAAGCGAACTCCGTCGTGCACTTCCTTACCCTTCAGTCCGAGAGGAACCTGAAGCGGGCTTTGATTGCCGAGGAGTCTTCCCGCTTTGCCCATACCGAACTGAGGATAGCTCGTGAGCCAGATCCATCGGTTGGAGAGCGGTGCCATGGCCCAGAGGGGCGTCATCACGGTGCTTACGGCGGAGAAGGATGAGTTGGCCCGTGAGAACAACGAGCTGAGGGGCGAGATGGAGGCCCTTAAGGCGGAGTTGACACGCGAGAAGGCCGTGCTGAAAGGCGAGCTGGATGCCCTTAGAGCAAAGGCGGAAGGCCTCAAGGAAAACAAGAAGGTTCTTCTACGCGAGGTGGAGTACCTCAAGGCGGACATCGCAGAGAAGACTGAGATCTTCACTCAGGCGATAGAGGAGACGAAGGCCAAAGCCGTTGCTGAGTATATTCAGTCTGATAAGTTTGATGCCGTTCTAGGGGAGGCCTACCGCAAGGGGTTCAAGCTCAACAGGTGGCTGATAAGGCATTCGTACCCTGAGCTCGACACAAGCGCCATCACCACCTCGTGAATCACGGATGAGATAGCTCGTCAAGCCGTGGAGGACCCAGAATCAGAGGAGGAGGGTGGTGAGGAAGAAGATACCCCTGACCAGCCTGAAGCTCCTGAGGAGGTCTCACGCGGGAGTGGAGGGCCCCCGAAGTAATTACCTTTGTACTCCGAGCCAGCGAGCTCAGTCCTTGTACTTTGTTGTTTTTCTTTTCTGTTGAACTCGTTGTACAAACTTTATCTGTTAATGAAATTGACCCTTTTCCAAGTGATCTTTCTAAGTATTGCTTTATCTGAGCTTATCATGGTTGAGTGTGCGGAGTGGTTTAACGTAGTAGGGCATAGTAAGGCGCATGCCCAAACTGCCTTATGACGTATACTGAGGTGATTAACATAGTAAGGCATAGTAAGGCGTATGCCCGAACTGCCTTGTGACGTGCACTGAGGTGATTAACATAGTAAGGCATAGTAAGGCATATGCCCGAACTGCCTTGTGACATACACCGAGGTGGGCTTAGCGCTGTAGGGTCTACTCGTCTACTCACGCCCTCAGTGCAGTGTGCTATGGTGTTGAGCTCCTTAGTCAGCTTGGCGTTTCAACCCTTTAATTTCATTCCCGCCATAGAGGTGGCTACTTGAGCCCGAACTGCCTTTTGGCCCTTGTGCCCTGAGAGTGACCCGCGGTTTACTCCGTTACTCATAGGTAATACTGTCTTAAGTTGATAATATTCCATGCCTGAGGTACTTGTTTCCCTTCTAGGGTTTCGAGCTCGTATGTTCCTTCCCTGAGTACTCACTTTACTCGGTAGGGTCCTTCCTAGTTTGGACCAAGCTTGCCAATGCCGGGCTCAGGCACCATAACCTTACGGAGAACCAGGTCGCCAACGCGGAGAGTCCGCTTTTTGACCCTGGCGTTATAATACCGAGCTACTCTCTGTTGGTAGGCCGCAGTCCTGATGTATGTGAGGTCCCGTACTTCGTCAAGCAGGTCGAGGTTGGTACGTAGCTCGTCTTCATTTGCTCTGTCCTCGTAAGCTTCTAATCACAGCGAAGGAACTTCAATCTCGGCTGGAATGACTGCTTCGGTGCGGTATGTAAGGTTAAAGGGGGTTTCTCCTATGGCAGTCTTTTCCGTGGTACGGTAGGCCCATAGTACACTGGACAGCTCGTCCATCCACAATCCCTTAGCTCGGTCTAGATGCACTTTTAGTCCTCGAAGCATAGCCCTGTTCGTATCTTCCGTTTGGCCATTTGCCTGAGGGTGCCATCGAGGTGAAGTTCTACTGAATTCCCATGTCTCGGCACCAGTTATGCAACTTGATGTCTTTGAACTACTTTCCATTGTCGGAGATCAGTACCCGAGGTAATCCGAAGCGACACACTATGTTCTTCCAAAAGAAGTTATGCACGTTCCGAGCCATAATTGTTGTGAGAGGTTCAGCTTCGACCCACTTTGTGAAATAGTCCACTGCCACTACTAGGAACCTCCTCTATCTTGTTGCTGTTGAATGGCCCGAGTAGGTCAATCCCCCATTGTGCAAATAACCATGGGCTAGTGAGGTATTTTAGGTCGGCAACAGGCCGGTGGTGGATGTTGGCGTGCTTCTAACACTTGTCGCATTTTTTGACAAGCTCGATTGCATCTGCTTTCATCGTTGGCCAGTAATACCCCTGTCGTAGTGCTTTCTGAGTGAGGGCCCTACCCCCCAAGTGTCCGCCACACAGGTCTTCATGAGTATCGCGGAGGACGAGCTCGGTTTCCGAGGGTCGCAGGCAGCGTAGGTTGGGGAGCGTGTAGGATCTTCGATACAGCCGTCCGTCTATCATGACGAATTTGGTTGCCTGACGCTCTACCCTCCTGGCGGCATTACGATCTGTAGGGAGGGTCCTGTGTAGTAGGATGCCCGTGAACGGATCAATCCAGCTCGGCTCTGCTTGAACGACGGGAGCTACCTCCTCTGCCCCCCTAAGAATGCTAGGCCGAGGCAAGTCCTTGTTAGACAGTTTTGTATGCCCTTAGCTTCAATCTGATTTGATATACTTTTGACATTTAGTGTAAATAAATAAAGTGCATGTTTGATTCATGTTGTATGGTATGATTCTGTGTAAGACCCTAAAACTGGACACTTAATGAGACTCGTGTTAGTTTTAAATGTTCACAACCATTGGATAAGTCTGGGGAGATTTATCCT
>NW_010729120.1:4038090-4051328 GCF_000365185.1 Nelumbo nucifera | reverse complement strand
GTGTGATATCCTTTATTTTTATCTTTTATTTTATGTTGATGGGCCTCACTTAATGGGCCTGTTATTTGTTCTTGTTTTATTTTCTTTATGTAATTGCCAAGCTGGCTGCCCACTTAAGGGCATACTTGTCATCATTAATTTTTAGAGATTAATAAAATAGAGTTAGAGGAGATGGGTGAATTATTCAACTTCTTCTTCTCTTACCTCTTCTCTTCGACATACACAGCTCTTGCACTATTATTCAGATCTGATTTGCACTGTTAATTACTGATTTTAAACCTGATATTAGAAGACTGATTCACATCTGAAGCTAATAGCACTAATGAAAATGGAACCAAGGGATTGGGGGAAAATAGCTATAGACTTAAGTAAAAATTAAAAACTGAAGGGCCCTATCTTGATCACTCCATTTGAAGAGTGTAAAGCATTGATTGGCTTATTGGAGGATGAAGTCGAAATCAGTGCTTTGAATGTGCAGACAGCTGAAGGAAATGCTACATTCATGAATTGGTCCCCTGGTTCAAACTCAAAGAACTTGGCAGTGGTAGATGGAGTCACAGTGAGGATTGCTGGCTTGCCGTTCCATCTGTGGAAGAAGGAAGTTTTTGAGTCCACTGCTTCTCTATGTAAGGCAAAACTGGTTGGTGTATTCCTGCTAGACCTTAGATCAGCAGCCATTAGATTGAGTGGAGTTAAACCAGAAGAAATCCCTAGGAAGATTGAAATTTCCTCTGATAACTGTGTTTACTCAGCTTGGCTTCTCTCTTCCATTGAAGCTTCACTATGAAGGAAGTCTAGAAGGGAGAAGGAAGAGGAGGTGGAAGAAGAATACTTACGTGGAAATCAGGGATTGGCGGATTTGAAATTGGTTGAGGTTTACACAGTTTTGGAAAGTCTTGGAAGGAAGAATTCAAAAGGTGAGATTGTAGGGAAATGCCTTGAGTGTGCAAGACAAGTTAAAGACACAGATAGGGGCAGGCCCTATGCCCAGGCTTTGACAGGTGGATGAGCCATTTGTTAGAGGGGCTCACTTTTTGAGCAAAACCTAGCCAAGTGTTGAACTAGGTAAATCGAAGAGATTCAAACCAGGCCCACAGAATTTCAGTAATGGGCTAAGTCAAGTGGCACTTGGCGTTGGGCCTCTAGACAACTCAAAGAATTTCAGAAATGTACTTTTAAATGGGCCATCACCCAGTATTTTAAAGCTTAAAGAAGGGGTTGGGCCGAAGGAAATAAGGGCATCAGGTGATCACTTAAATGGTCATGTGACCAAGGCTGGACTGAAGGTGGTAGACCAGTGTTTAGGTCTATCATCTTCTAACTCGAGACCTGACTCGAAGAGGGGGGATTCGAACACAACAGTGGCGGAGAAGCTCGGTTGGAGACCGAGACTAGTCTCCTATTCCACGACCTCGAAACATACAAACCCGAAGTTTGATCGGAGGAGGTCTGATGAGGTCTGGCGAAGACGGTTTTGATTTAGAGTGGGTAAACTGTGAAGAAGAAAAGGAAGATGATGAGCTTCTCCTCGAAGGTTCCAGCATAGGAAGTATGAGAAGCAGGTACTCGAAAAGCTCATCTATAGTGGGTGTAGACCTTGGAACAACACTGTTGTGCAGGAGAGAAGAAGGGAGGAAGAGAGAATAGAGAGAGAAGAAGAGAGAAGAGAGAACTGAGAGCAAAAAGTCATGCTAGCGGCAGCAGCTTTTGATATATATACTAGGGCGACAAATCATAAAAAATAAGAGGAAAGTACCATAGTACCACTGCGGTACTATACTTTGATAAATAACAGTCTTTTAACACTCCCCCTCAAGTTGGGACATAGATGTCAAACATGCCCAACTTGTCACATAAATCATGATGCTGTGACTGGTTTAACCCTTTTGTAAAGATGCCTGCAAGTTGATCTGCAGAGCTAACATAAGGAGTACACACTTCCCCTGTGACAACCTTTTCTTTGATAAAGTGTTTGTCGACTTCGATGTATTTAGTTCTATCATGCAACACCGGATTAGCAGCAATGTTTATAGCTGCTTTGTTATCACAGAATAGGGTCATAGGTCCCATCAATTGGAAAACCTAACTCACTCAACAAATTTTTTAGCCATATAATTTCAGCCACTCCATGAGACATTGCCCGATATTTAGCTTCAGCACTAGATTTAGCTACCACATTCTGCTTTTTTCTTCTCCAGGTAAGTAGATTACCTCCTACAAAGGTACAATAGCCACTAGTTGACTTTCTGTAGATGTAAATCAGTCCTTTAATATCAAGATTAAACTTAGTGATTAGCAGAATAAAATAGGTCTGAATAACTGTACAAGCGAAGAAGATGGCGAAGAGAAGAGGTAAGAGAAGAAAGAGTCGAATAATTCTCCATTCTCCTCTAACCCTATTTTATTAAGATCTAAAAATTTGATGATGACAAGAATGCCCTTAAGTGGGTGGCCAGCTTGGTAGTTACATAAAGAAAAATAAAACAAGAATAAATAACAGGCCCATTAAGTGTGGCCCATCAACATAAAATAAAAGATATTACAAGAGAGGCTGTTAGGACCCATTCGGCCCAGTCTCTTTACACTCCCCCTCAAGCTGAGCATAGATATCAATCATGCCCAGCTTGCTTATATAGTGTGTCAATTTCCCCCTTGGAACTCCCTTGGTCAAGATATCAACCAGTTGCTCTTTTGATGTGATGAATAGACTTGTTCATGGGCCGGGCGTGGGCCGGGCTTTTACTCATCATTAATGGAAATATGCTAGGCCTGAGCCCGAGCCCGGCCCGACCAACAGGCCTATAGCATGGGCCCGAGCCCGACTCTGATAAAAAGCCTGAAGCCCGAGCCCGAGCCCGAGCCCGAGCTCGAAGCCCGACCTAATAAAAAAAATTACAATTTTCCCCATTCAAATTACAATTAAAAATTCAGATGTTTTTTTTTCCCATTTAAATGAACAATGGGCCTACAAGATGGTTTTTTTCCTTTTCATTTACGTTTTAAAACACAATTTTACATTCCTAAATCAAAAAAATTATTCAAATGGACATAATCACATAACCCATTTTAAGTCTAATTTTAGGTCGGGCCGGGCTATTTTGACAAAACCCGAGCCCATCTCGAATTTATTGCGGGCCGGGCTTTTTGGCCCGAGTTTAAGCCTGCGGGCCTATAAACATGTTCAAGCCCGTCCGGGGGCCGGTCCGGCCCGTCGGGCCACCCAACCCATGAACAGGTCTAGTGATGAATGGAAAACAAACTTCTCCTGAAGAGACTCTTTCCCTTATGAAATGCCTATCAAATTAAATGTGCTTAGTTCTGTCATGTTGAACAGGATTATGTGCAATGTTGATAGCAGCTTGGTTGTCAGAATAGAGCATCATTGGTTTTTCGTAGCCCACCCCCAATTCCTCTAGAAGGGATCGTAGCCATAGTAATTCTGACACACCATGAGCCATTGCCCTGTATTCTGCTTCAGCTGAGGATCTAGCAACTACTGATTGTTTCTTACTCCTCCAAGACACAATATTCCCAGCAACCAGAGCATAATAACCAGAGGTGGACCTTTTGTCATCAATACATCTTGCCCAATCTACATCAGTAAAAGCTTCTAGCTTCATGTGACCATGCTTAGCAAATAGAATACCTTTCCCWGGAGTACCTTTCAAGTAGCACAKAACCCTTTCTGCAGCAGCTAGATGAGTATCTCTAGGAGAATGCATAAACTGACTAATAACACTTATTGCATAGGAAATATCTAGCCGAGTCATGCAAAGGTATAACAACTTCCCAAGCAGTCTCTGAAAACTCCCTTATCAGACAAATGTTCACCATCTGTGGCAGAAACCTTATGATTAGGATCAATGGGAGTGGAGATAGGTTTAGCTCCAAGTTTACCAGTTTCAGCAAGAAGATCAAGGACATATTTGCACTGAGATATGAGGATACCATTCTTAGACCGAGCAACTTCAATGCCCAAGAAATACCGAAAATCTCCCAAGTCTTTGATTTCAAATTCAGAGTTGAGAAATCCTTTTAGTTTACTGGCCTCTTCAATGTCATTACCCGTGACCACAATGTCATCAACATAAACAATCAAGAAGGTCACCAGAGAGTCATTTTTCTTCAAGAACAGTGTATGGTTAGATTGTGTTTGAATGTAGCCAAAGGAGACAAGAGCAGCCCGAAATCTCTCAAACCAAGCCCGAAGAGATTGTTTGAGACCATAAATGGATTTGTGTAGTTTACACACCTTTCCTTTCATTTCATTCCCATACACTCCTGGAGGTAGAGACATATAAACCTCTTCATGTAGGTCTCCATTCAAGAAGGCATTTTTAACGTCAAACTGGTGTAGGGGCCAATCAAAAGTAGCTGCTAGAGAAAGTAACCCTGACTGAAGTCATCTTAGCTACGGGAGCAAATGTCTCAAGATAGTCAATGCCATATATTTGGGTGTAACCCTTAGCAACCAATCGGGCCTTGAACCTCTCAACAGAGCCATCAGAGTGATACTTAATGGTAAACACCCATTTGCAACCCATTGGTTCTTATGCAATGCATCATGTTCAGTTTTCATAGCATCCCTCCATTCAGGTTGAGATAATGCTTCCAATACAAACCTGGGTATCACATGGGAAGAAACAGAAGCAAGAAAGGAGTAGTAGGAAGGAGAGAGAAGGCTGTTAGATAAATGTTTGGAGATGCAAAGGGCTGTACACTTCCGCTTTCCCTTGCAAAGAGCAATAGGAAGGTCAAGGTTTGGGACGGTCGAAGCTGGGTCGATAGAGGGCTGACCTGTTTCCTCATGAACTATGGGAGTGGCAAGATGCTCTTCAGAAGGAATGGAAACAACCTGCATATGTCTGAATCTCCGCCTTTGGTAACACCTCTAGAGAGTAGGAGCAGAAGCAAGAGGAGGATCAAGGGTGGGTCCAGTGGAAGAGGTGGACACCCCATGATCAGACTCACAAGGGATGGGAAGAGGAACAACTGGAGACATAGCAAAGGGTTCATCAGATGTCTCCCCCTTAGGAGGAATACTAAAGAAAGGAGTCAACTCGGCAAAGGTGACATCCCGAGATACAAAGCGGGTGCCACGAACTAGATCAAAACAACAATAACCCTTTTGTGTAGAGGCATATCCCGGAAACACACACTTATGAGCCTTAGGTTCAAATTTATGCTTTTGGTGACTATGAATATGCACATAACAAGTACTCCCAAATACACGGAGAGAAAAGAGATCCTCATCCAGGAAGAGAAGACTAAAGGGGGTTTTAAAGCCAAGGACCCTGGAGGGCATACGGTTGATTAGGTAGGTAGCAGTATGAACAACATCTCCCCAAAACCTTACAGGAACATGGGATGCAAATAAAAGGGATCTGGYAACCTCAACCACATGTCTGTTCTTTCTTTCCACCACCCCGTTTTGTTGTGAAGTGTAGGAACAAGAACTTTGATGAATAACCCCAAAAGTTTCAAGATAGGTGGAGAGGGGTTTTCTCAAAATACTCCTTAGCATTGTCAGAGCGGAATATTTTGATACGAATATTTAACTGGGTGAGGATGAGTTCATGAAAAATTTTCACAATAGCTGGTACTTCATCCCTGGATTTCATGAGATAAATCCAAGTGTAACGTGAATAATCATCAATAAAAAGGATAAAGTACCTATAACCCTCCATGGTTGGCATGCGATATGGCCCCCACACATCAGAGTGAACAATATGGAAAGGAGAAAGTGATCTTTTATTGCTAATTGAATAGGAATATCTACAATGCTTTGCCACCTCACATGATTCACAATGAAGACTTGATAAAGACACTCCTTTAAACATATCTGGAAATAGATGACTCAAAGCGGAAAAAGACAAGTGACCAAACCGAAAATGACATAATAAAATTTTGTTAACAGACTTTGACACAACTGACTCTAAGGCAATTCCATGAGGTGGTCCCAAAGGTTGATCCGGTGTATCTAGCAAGTATATTCCTTTCGCCTCATGGCCACTCCCAATCATCCTCTGAGACTACAGGTCCTGAAAATTACAATGAGTGGGAACGAAGGTTATGCTGCTATTCATGGACTTTGTTAAGCTACTAACAGATAAGAGGTTTGTGTTAAGCTTAGGGACATGAAGAACAGAAGATAAGAACAGGGTGTCAGAGGTCTTTATATCACCTTTACCAGAGATGGGGGCAAGGGACCCATCGGCAAGGGATATTTTCTCTTTCCTAGAGAGAAGGTGATATGAGCAAAAATGGTTAGATAGACTGGTCATATGGTCTGATACACTGGAATCGATAGACTGGTCATATGGTTTGGTCATATGGTCCAAACCCTTCTACCAACTAGGCAAGTGATTCTCTATACTATAGAGAAGCTATCTCTCCATACACTCTCTTGATTTTAGAGTGTATAGAAACGAAGAAAAAGAAGGAAGAGGAACTAAACCCGCTCTGATACCAAGATGTAAATTAGTCCTTTAATATCAAGATTAAACTTAGTGATTAGCGGAATAAAACAGGTATGAATAACTGTACAAGAGAGGAAGATGGCGAAGAGAAGAGGTAAGATAAGGAGTCGAATAATTCTCCATTCTCCTCTAACCCTATTTTATTAAGATCTAAAAATTTGATGATGACAAGAATGCCCTTAAGTGGGCGGCCAGCTTGGCAGTTACATTAAGAAAAATAAAACAAGAATAAATAACAAGCTCATTAAGTGTGGCCCATCAACATAAAATAAAAGATATTACAAGAGAGGCTGTTAGGGCCCATTCGGCCTAGTCTCTTTACATCTGTCATTCGGGGATCCTGCCCAATCTGCGTCAGTATACACTTCAACTTTCAAATGTCCATGTTTTTGAAACAACAAGCATGCACCTGGGAACTTCTTAAGATATCTGAGAACTCTTTCTGCTACTTCAAGATGGGTAGTCTTAGGGGCATGCATGAACTGGTTAAGAACTCCCACTACATAAGCTATGTCTGGTCGAGTCATAGAAAGATATAACAGTCTTCCTACAAGTCTCTTGAATAGTTTCACATCCTTGATGGGTTCACCTTGACAGTCACCTAGTTTGTGGTTAGGATCAATAGGGGAATCAACTAGCTTCACTCCTAATTTTCTTGTATCCTGGAGTAGATCTAGGACATACTTTCTTTGGGAAATGAAGATGCCCCTTTGTGAGTAGGCCACTTCAATCCCATGGAAGTACCTTAGAGGACCTAGATCCTTCACTTCAAACTGGGTAGCAAGAAAATTCTTCAACTTTTGAATTTCATCCTTCCAAGCACTAGTGATAACTATATCATCAACATATACTATCAACGCTACAATTTTCCCTTCCCCTCTTTTCACAAACAATGTGTGATCAGATTGACATTGCATGTATCATCTTTGTTGTACTGCTACATGGAACCTGCTAAACCAGGCTCTTTGTGATTGTTTCAGCCCATATAATAATTTCTTTAACCTGTACACTTTCTGTTCATTAACTTGAGCCCGAAAACCAGGGGGTTGTACCATGTATACTTCCTCTTCAAGGTCACCATTCAGAAAGGCATTATTGATGTCAAGCTGATGAAGATCCCATTCAAATTTAGCAGCAAGGGAGAAAAGTACTCTAATGGAGTCTTTTAGCAACAGGTGCAAATGTTTCTGCATAATCTACTCCATACACTTGTGTAAACCCATTTGCCACTAAACGAGCTTTATACCGTTCCATAGTGCCATCAGCCCTGTGTTTAATCGTGAAAACCCATTTACATCCAATTGGATCCTTCTCCTCAGGAAGATCTACTAGTTCCCATGTGTCATTTTTATGTAACGCATTAATTTCTTCCTTCATAGCATCTCTCCATTCAGGTACCGAAAGAGCTTCTGCCACATTCTTAGGGATAGAGACGCTGTCAGTGGAAGAGAGAAAGGCCCGAAAGGAGGGTAAAATGTTTTCATAGGAAACAAAGTGGAAAATTGGATGTTTAGTGGTGCAAGATTTAACACCTTTCCGGTGAGCAATAGGAAGGTCAAGGCCATTATTAATAAAAGTATCACTGGCAATAGGGTCAGGAACATCAATAGAAACCAATGTACCTGAATGGGTATGATCTGCCCCCAGAGAGTCTAATGGCATTGGTGGTACAGTTTATAGGTGCCCCACATCTCTTGAACATGGTTGGCCTTTGTGATGATGAAAGAAGACATGAAAGGGAGGAGGATTAGGAAGAGGAGGGATCTGAACTAGTTTCTCCTCATTCGTACACTCCCCCTGAGGAGAAACAGGGAAGAAAGGCTCACTCTAAAAAAAAGAAGACATCCATAGAGACATAAAATTTCTGAGAAACGGGATCAAAGCACTGGTATCCTTTCTAAGTGAAGGAGTACCCAAGAAGATGCAAGGAATGGCACGACGATCTAATTTTCCACGAGTGGGTGACACATTTTGAACAAAACAACGACAACCAAACACATGAGGAATAGAAAGAAGGGGGGCCTTAGGAAAAGAAGCTGATGTGGGACTTTGCACTCTAAACAACGAGAGGGCATGCGGTTGATGAGATAGGTAGCACAAAGGACAGCCTCAAGACAAAAACGTTTCAGGACACTCATATGAAATAGTAACCCCTGGGCCACTTCAAGAAGGTGTCGGTTCTTTCTTTCGACAACACCATTTTGTTGTGGTGTCTGGGCACAAGAGCTATGCTGAAGTGAGCCACGAGAAGCAAAAAATTCCGTAAGATCACTATGAAAATATTCTTTGGCATTGTCCAATTGAAAAATTTGGATTTTAGTTTGAAATTGGGTGAAGATCATCCGCTAAAAATCTTGGATAATGTTAGGTACTTCATCCCTGCTTACTCAATTGACAAGTTTGACAAGTAAATTCTGACATTGATACCGACTTAAACAACTCTGAAAACACAATTTTTAAAGACTCAAAAGATAAATGACCAAGACGACTGTGCCATAAGTAAACTTGACTCTTACAAGATTGACTCTTAGATTCTATGACTTGAAAACCAGCCTTATTCTCTAGCATGTAAAGCCCATCCACCATACATCCTCTACCAATCATCTTCCCCGAGGCCAGATCCTAAATCACACAATGAGAAGGGAAAAAGGTCGCTGAGCAGTTTAAGGAATTAGTAATACTATTAACAGAGAACAAATTAATGGAAAATTTTGGGACATGTTAAACATTAGACAAGGTAAGGCCAAATGGAAGAGAAATGGTTCCTTGACCAGCTATGGTAGAGTATGATCCATCAGCTAGTCTCACCTTGTCTCTTCCAGAAATGAGGTTATAAGTTTGAAAGTAAGAGGACTTATTAGTCATGTGTTTAGACACTCCAGAATCAATGATCCAAGGACAGTAAGGGGAATGAGATGCTACATGGAAAGCTGTGGTAGAGTTACCTGATGTAGATGCAAATGAAGTTGAAGGAGGAGCATCCATCTGACGAATTGCTCTACCATAGAGCTATAAATGGTCATGGAAGGAAGTAATAATATCCTCCCTTGGGTCAGATCTAGAGGCATGTGGCTGAGTCACAGTAGTAATGGAGGGCTGATTCTCTTGAGTAGCCATATTTGGCATAGTGTGTTTTCTTGTATCTTGTCATCCACCTTTTTTTGAAAATCTCCCTTAAAGGTATTTCCCCTACTGGTAATAACACTCCCTTTTGTTGCCAACATGACTACATCCCCTCTAGAATTGTTCATCAAATTTCTTCTGCTTTCTTCTAATTGTACAAGAGCATAAACTTTCTGGACGGATGAAAGATCCTTGCTACCTAGGATCTGGACTTTGATAGATTCATATGTAGGGTTCAAGCCATGTAGGAAAGCAAACACTCTCTGCTGGGAAACAAGTTTCTTGTACAATTTTGCATCTTCATCACACTTCCAGTCCACATTGATAATGGTCCAACTCTGAGTAGTACACAGACAGACACCTCTCCCCTTGTTTACAAGTGGACGATTCTACCTGTAACAGGTAGATTTTTGCATAGTGACGCAGTTCAGAATGGGTTGATTTTGCTTGTTCCCAGATCTCATTTGTCATTTCAGCCCACATAAAATTTCTTCTTATTTGAGTTGCATAGACACTAAAAGCCAGGACATGACCATGTTGTTTTCCTGGTTCCATCTGTCATATTCAGCACTCCCAGAATTGGTTTCTTTGATTCTCCCATTTAAATAACCTACTTTCTCCTTATAGTGATGTACAGTTTGATCCCTCTTGACCACTCTAAATAATTTAAGCCATCGAGAGGACTAACAACCATGGGAAAGGATAGGTCTACACCCCCACTCATTCCATTCTGCATTGAGGAAACACTGGATGTAGCAGAAGCTTCACCACTCATGATTACAGATTCAAAAAACACTCTTAAAGTGGGTACAAAGCCTTTAAAAAAAAAGGTCTAACACCAAGGGAGAAAGATAACCCCTTTTTTCTTCGGAAGCACAACTCTTTTCTATAAAACATAGGTGCTGTTACAACACTAACAGGTCATCTCTTGACCTACAGATCAACACAGGTGCTGTCACAGTGCATACAGGTCATCTCTTGACCTATGCATCAACAAGAAGGCTGTTACAGCACGTACAAGTCACTCCCTGACCTTTAGTCCACCATAAAAAACTGCTATTGCAGCACACAAAGGTCTTCACGACCTACAGTTTATACAGGGATCAGTCGACCCCACAAAAAAGGAAAGAAAGAGGTTCTGATCACCTCACATCCAATCAGCAGACCTAGTACAGGCTTTTCCCTAGCACACGACCAAAAAAAAAAGGAGAGAAGTTACTTTAGTGCGTGAGAAAAAACTTGATCTTCAATCAGCCGAACAGCAGATGAGGGCGGCAGATCTGGAAATCTGGTGCGAAGAAAACTGTTCACTTGACTTCTCCTTTCAAATTTGATAGTCACGCTCTGATACCATGTTATGCAGGAGAGAAGGGAGGAAGAGAGAAGAGAGAACTGAGAGCAAAAAGTCATACTGGCGGCGCCAGCTTTTGATGTATATACTAGGGCAACAGAACATAAAAAATAAAAGGAGGAAAGTACAATAGTACCCTTGTAGTACTATACTTAGATAAATAACGGTCTTTTAACAAACACTTCTGTTTGGAGAAGATTTTACCCCTAAGCCTGCAAGAGGGTAACACTCCAGTTCCTAGTTCCCAAGTTAGGGGAAGTGAGGGAGAAAGGGTAAAAATGGGCAAAAAAACAACAAAGAGAAGAAATGGGAAGAAAAGTCAAAAAAATAAAAGAGCAGAAGAACAAAATAATTTTAAAAAAAAAGCTTGAAGGATGGACACCTAAAAGGAGGAAGAAGAAATTGAGTGAAGTGGAGAGATTGAGGTGTGAAGTGGACTATGACAAGGGGTGTTTTGGGAGAAAAGGAAGGTAGTCAGGTTAGCAAAAGGTAGTTTCTAGGGTTGCTCATAAATTAAGTTCTCAATGAAGATTATTAGATGGAAAGTAAGGGGATTGGGGAGTTCCAAGAAGAGAAGAGTGATAAGGGAAATGCTCAGAAAAGAAAAGCTAGATATTGTGTTGATTCAGGAATCAAAACTGTTAGAGGTGGATAGGAGATGGGTGAGAAGTATTTGGTCGGCTAGAGGACTGAGTTGGGCTTTTGCACAGTCTTGGGGGGGGGGGCGTCAGGGGGTATTCTGACAATTTTGAAAAATGAGGATTTAGACTGTGCAGAAGAATTAATTGGTAACTATACGGTTACAGTAAAATTCAAAAGAAGAATTGATGGATTGGAATGGGCTTTAACAAATGTTTATGGGCCAAATTCATATAGAGAAAGGGAGGAGTTTTGGGAGGAATTAGTAACTATAAGGGGATTGTGGGAGGGTTCGTGGTGCTTGGGAGGGGATTTTAATGTCATCAGGTTTATAACTGAAACAAATAACCCCAACCATAGGATCACCTCAAGTATGAGGAAGTTCAACTGTTTTGTGGATTCTTTTGAATTGTGGGAGCTACCATTGGTGCAAGCTGATTTTACCTGGTCTAATTTTCAGGAAGAACTACTTTGTTGTAAACTAGACATATTTTTATTCTCTTCAAATTGGGAGGAATTATGGGGTGGTTTGGTGATGAGGGCACTCTACCTAGGAGGAGGACCTTGCCCCTTCTGATTTGAAAACATGTGGCTATTACATCCAAACTTTCAAAAGAAAGTGAAAGAATGGTTGGAAGAGGATCAAGTGGAGTTTGGCTGGAAGGGATATAGATTTTATAAGAAGCTACAAAAGTTAAAAGCTAGGATCAAAGCTTGGAACGAAGAAGAGTTTGGTAGAATTGAAGACATAAAGGAGGATATTAGTAAAAAGATTCAAGAACTTGATGTTGTTGAGGCAGAGAGAGGATTGAGGCATGAAGAAAGGGAAGAGAGATGGAAGTTGAAACAAGAGTTTGAGGAAATTCTCAGAAAAGAAGGGATAAGCTGGAGACAAAAATCAAGATGCAAGTGGTTAAAGGAAGGATATGGTAATACAAGATTTTTCCATAGCTTGGCAAGTGGAAGAAAGAGAAAGAACATAGTGGAAAGTAGTTTGGAATGGAATGGGACAATGCTGACAAGAGAGGAAGAGATTGCAAAAGCTTTTGTGGAGCACTTTAAATCCATTTATGACAGCCTCAGTAGAGTAAGAGAGACTCTAACCGACTTTGAATGGCATGTTGGAGATGAAGGAATGAGAGATCCATCATATGGATGGCCGAACCCTACAGGAAGGTTGGGCAAAATTTCAAAAATTTCTCTCTCCCATGTGGGAATCACACTCCCTATTTTAGAAAATTGCATTTTCAATGATCAATCTTGAACCCAAACCAGACCAGATCTGAAACCAAAAGGGAGTGGAGGATTATACCTGATACGAAGTAACAATAACATCCAATGAAGGTGTTCACACCCAAGGAAAGATCCAACGACTGCTTCCACCGAAGATGACACGGTGTAGGATGAAACAGAATCAACAGGATGGCTCTTCAGCAAGAACCTGATTCTTCAGCAAGAACCTGATTCTTCAACAAGATTAGCCCATCAGGTATTTGAAAGAATGGTAGGATCCATCCAATGGACGCCATAAAGGTTGCGGAATGRGTGGGCGAATTTCAAAAATTTCCTACCTTCTCCCAACTGGGAATCATATTCCCTAAATTTAGAATATATTATTCAAGGATCCTACTTGAACCATAATCAAA
>NW_010729120.1:4018706-4035395 GCF_000365185.1 Nelumbo nucifera | reverse complement strand
GTATTACACAGAAACACACCATGATAACATGAATCAAATATGTACTTTATTCATTTACATTAAATGTCATATTGTACATCATTTTGATTGGAGCTAAGGGCATACACTGTCTAACAGGAGAAAGGGAATTGATGGAACCCCTGGAAAAACTGTTTGGGGTTTAAGAAATAAAGGAGGCAGTTTTCTCTATGGAAATATCAAAAGCCCCGGGCCCGGATGGATTCACGATGGCTTTTTATCAAGACTATTGGGACATCTTAGGTGATGGCCTAGTGGAGGTCTTCTTGGAATTCTTTGAAAGCGGAAAAATAAATGCGGGTGCAAATGCTACTTTCATAGCTTTGATCCCTAAGAAGGTGCTTGCAGTTCAGCCCTAGGACTTTAGACCGATTTGTCTGATTGGGAGTCTGTATAAGATCATTTCTAAAGTTCTTGCACTAAGACTCAAGAAAGTCCTTCCTTCCTTAATCTCACAGAATCAAGAGGCCTTTGTGAAAGGGAGACAAATTATTAATCAGATTTAATAGCCAACGAATGTGTGGATTACAAAAAAAAAAAGAAAAGGAGAAAAGGGTTTGATCTATAAACTTGACTTAGAAAAGGCTTATGATTTGGTGGATTGGGATTTCTTGCTAGAAGTGTTGAAGAATATAGGCTTTGGGGAGAGATGGTGTAAGTGGATGAAGGGTTGTATTACCTCTTGTCACTTCTCAATCTTAGTGAATGGAGTAGCTAGGGACTTCTTTCCTTCAAAGAGGGGCCTTAGACAAGGAGACCCTTTGTCACCTTTCCTCTTCACCTTAGTAGTGGATTTCCTAAGTGTCTTGATTTCTAGGGCTGATTCAAGAAATCTATTGAAAGGATGGAGAGTTGGGAGGCAACAAGTGATTGTCACTCACCTACAATTTGTGGGTGATATCATTCTCTTTTGTAAAGGGGAAATTGAGGATATGGATAATTTGAGATTGGTGGTGATGCATTTTGAGAGAGTCTCCGATCTGAAAATCAATTGGAACAAGAGTTGTGTAGCAGGGGTGAATTTACGGGATGATGAAGTGCAGTTGGTGGCTAGGACTTTAGGTTGTGAGGTAAGTGGTTGGCCTCTAGTATATTTAGGTCTGCCCCTGAGGGAAAATCCTAGAACAGAAAACTTTTGGTACCCAGTTTTAGAAAGATTCACTAAGAAGCTAGCAGGGTGGAAGAGAAATTACATCTCACTAGGGGGTAGAATCACTTTAATTTGTTGAAGATTAATCAGTTTTATGATATTTTTCTGAGTATATGTTTTATGTTAGTTGTTAGATAGGATGTGGGGACCATAGTAGTTACGCGAGTCCAAATTTTATTATGTTTTTTAGTCTTATATATGTTGTTTTATGTTTTGCCACCCTGTAGGGCATAGTTGTCTTTGTACTACTCTATTATTTTTAGTATAAATAATAAGTGAAGGGGGCGGCCAGACATAGCTTTCTTTTCTTTTCAACTTCTCTTCTTTTATTCTTCTCCTTCTCTCTTCCTTCTCTCTTCAAGAAACTACTTTTCTTTCATATTTTTTAATTCAACAGATTTCTACTTGGCTAGGGCTTCTTGAAGCATTCTCATGCAGCCCTAGATCAACCGACCGCATGAAGTAAATAAAGGGTTGATCGATCTGCTATAGATTGCCTAGTTCTTGGATTTTTTGGTGGGATCTAGTCATTAGGAAGGTGATCTATTGTTCAACATCAAAATTAGGAAGAACTGGAGTACGGGGAAGAGTCCTAGAAAAGTTGGACTCTTTGTTTTTTATTTGATCTTGGGCGCACAGGTATTGTTAGTTTTCTTTTGATTTTCTGAAGAGGGCGGTTTGGTTTATGAAATTTTCTAAGCCTCTCGGAGTGATCGATTCACTCTTCTCTCTATTGGGAGGTGTGGGGAGGAGAGAGATTTCTCTCCAGATAGGGTTTCTTCTTCCAGAAGGGTTGGTTTTTGTGTATGTGATATTAAATTATTTTTGGAAGGTCTTCAATCTATTTTTTCTTACTGTTGAACTATTTGAAGTAAGATGGAGAGTTGGAATACCGAGATGAAATCTACTGGTACTGTGGGACTGAGTGTTGGAGGTAGTAGTGATATTTTTGGGTCTGGGATCATTACTACAGTAAAACTTAATGGTCCAAATTATTTGGAGTGGGCACAATCAGCTAATATGGCTATTGGTGCCCGTGAAAAATTAGGGTATCTCATTGGGGAGGAGAAGAAACCTGATACAGACTCTTCCTGATGGGTGTAGGAGAATTACATGGTAATGTCTTGGTTGTGTAATTCTATGTTACCTTATATTGCAAAAAAAATTCCTATGGGCTAATATTTCTAAGGAGATTTGGATGGAGTGACTGAGACCTACTCTCAGAACCAAAATGAAGCTAGGGCCTATCAGTTAAGAAATCAGGTGATAAGTATGAAACAGGGAGAAAAACCTCTTGCTGTGTATTTCTCCATTTTGAAAACCCTATGGCAGGAAATAGATCACTTAGAAACTATAGTATGGGAAAGTGTAAATGATGCAAAAACCTATCACAGACTAGTAGAGAGGAATAGGGTTTTGAGTTCTTGGTAGGGCTGAACCCTAAATTTGGCATTGCTAGGCAGCATATTCTTTCTAGGGAGGGTGTGACACTCACTCAAGCCTATGCCTTTGTCTCTGGAGTGTAGAGTAGGAGGAATGTAATGCTGAGACAGCCTGTTGACCAGTTGGCTATTGGTACAACAAAACCGAATGGAGACAGGGGGAGTAGTGAGACTAGAAGGGAAGATAAGGACTTGGTGTGTGATTATTGCAAGAAGCCTAAGCATACCAGGGACACTTTTTGGAAGCTTCATCCAAATCTTATGCCTGCCCGGATAAGGAACAAGAAGGGAAATGCAAATGTAGCCACTACAGGAGACTCTTCGGACCCTCTTCCCAAACTGATTGGGAATCCATTGCAGTARYARTARTGRGAACARAATTGGAGAGGTTTGGACAGCTTATGAGTAAGAAAGATTCACCTAGCTCTAGCCTTCCAGATGGACAACAGAATGTAGGAGTCGACTACACCACTTCCTTTGCACATATAGGTAGTTCATATGCAACTGCAAATCTTGCATCCACTTCAGGTAAAGAGGGACCTCCCTGGATTATAGACTCAGGAGCATCTGAGCACATGACTAATGCCCCTACCCTTTTCAGTTCCTATCACTTGTGGTTCACATATTCATTGCTAGGAAGGGGACAGTTAGAGTGACCAATGATATAACTCGGTCTTTTGTTTTACATGTCCCTAGACTTCATACCAACCTACTGCTTGTTAGATCTTTGATAAAAAATTTGAATTGTTCCATGACCTTTCTTCTTGGTAATTGTGTTTGCAGGATCTGGAGTCAAAGAAG
This sequence comes from Nelumbo nucifera, assembly GCF_000365185.1. Next base: position 4,031,984 of record NW_010729120.1, on the reverse strand, counting down.
ATGATTGGGAGTGGTCGTGAGGTGAATGGAGTCTACCTTCTGGATGAGATTCCGGGACATTAGAGCCATCATGTTAGCAGCAGCAGTAGTAGTTGGTTAGAGTCAGTGAACTAGATTATGCTTTGGCATAATCGTTTGAGACATCTTTCTTTTAGTTCTTTGAAATGTCTTTTCCCAAAGTTGTTTGAGACTGTTCAGTTATCTACTTTGGAGTATGAGAGTTGTCAGTTAGGAAAGCATTGTAGACAATCTTTTAAACCAAGTAATAAAATGAGTACTTTTTCTTTTAATATTGTTCACACTGATGTATGGGGGCCATATCATATCCCTTCCATGGGAGGATWCCRTTACTTTCTCTTGTTTRTGGATGATTATACACAATATTCTTGGATATATTTGATGATATCACGTGATGAGGTTCCTAACTTAGTACGACAGTTCCACTAGATGGTTCTTACACAGTTTGGAGTGAGAGCTAAGGTTTTTAGACAGATAATGCCAGAGAGTACTTTGAGAAGGACCTGACCACGTATCTCTTAGAATATGGTGTAATTCATCAAAGCAGTTGTGCATATACACCGCAATAGAATGGAGTTGTTGAGAGGAAAAATAGACACATTGTGGAGGTGGCAAGGAGTCTTATGGTGTGTGCTTCAGTTCCTGTGCAGTTCTGAGGAGATGCAGTTCTTATAGTCGTGCATTTGATTAACCGTGTTCCTTCATGGACTTTGGGGTTTATGGTTCTATTTAGTCTTCTTTTTGGTTGTGTTTCCTTTATTCATATTATTGGCCCTCATCGCAAGAAATTGGATTCTAATGCCAAGAAATGTGTTTTTCTTGGGTATGCTCAGAACCAAAAGGGGTATTGCTGTTATGACCTAGTGTCGAGGAGCAGATTTGTCACTATGGAGAGTTTTGGTGCCTTACAATTTGTTCCTCTTCCTGTTTCTTTGGTGCCTCCATCAGTTCAGCCAGCACCTGCACCTCCAGTTTCATTACCTGAGCCACTACGGGCAGCCTCATAGAAATATCAGCGCCAGCAGATGATGGTTGACTCCACACATCCTCAACCCAAACCACTCTCTATCAGTCCTTTTGAAATTCCAAATTCGGCAGATACAGTTCCAGGTATTCCTCTTGAGCTTGAGCATGTTATGTTTTCTGATGATAATGTTCCTGCCCCTAACACCATTGTTGCAGCTGATCCCTCTGACCTTGATCTTCCCATTGCACTTCATAAGGGGAAGAGAAAGTGTACAACCCATTGCATTTCACATCATCTTTCCTACAGTGCCTTATCACCCTCCTACCGTGCTTTTCTTTCTTCCCTGGATTTTGTGTCTATACCCAAGAATGTTACTGAGGCTCTCTCCAAACCTGAGTGGAAAATAGCCATGCAAGATGAGATGGATGCTTTGGTTAAAAACCAAACTTGGGAAATAGTTGATCTCCTCCCAGACATGGAGACAGTCGGATGTAAATGGGTATTCACAATGAAGTATAGGGTCGATGGCAAGATAGAGAGGTACAAGGCAAGGTTAGTAGCAAAAGGGTACACTCAGACCTATGGTGTTGATTATCTGGGAACCTTTGCACCAATAGCTAAGATGAGTTTAGTTCGTATCCTTTTTTCTCTAGCAGCCACCTATTCATGGCCCTTGTTCCAGCTTGATGTCAAAAATGCCTTCCTCAATGGTTATTTACAGGAGGAGGCATATATGGACATTTCAATAGGCTTTTATGAAAATGTTGGTAAAGGAAAGGTGTGCAGACTCAGAAAATCTCTGTATGGATTGAAACAATCACTTAGGGCTTGGTTTGTCAGGTTTAGAGGGGCACTCATCTGTTTTGGATACACACAGATACGGTCTGTTTACACCCTCTTTGTAAAGAAGAGAGGATGCTCTTGTGTCAATTCTGATTGTGTATGTGGATGATATAGTGGTGATAGGAAATGATTTGGAGGAGATTGATGATATCAAAAAATCATTGCAACAAGAATTTGATATCAAAGATCTTGGTGAGCTCAAATACTTCTTGGGGATTGAAGTTGCAAGATCCAAGCATGAGATCTTCATTTCATAGAGAAAGTATGTATTTGACCTACTGCAGGAGACTGGGAAGCTGGGAACCAAACCAATAGACACTCCTATTGATCCAAATCATAGAATTAATGGTGTGGATGGTGAGTTGATAAAGGATGTGGGGAGATATCAAAGAATGGTGGGCTAACTGTTGTATTTGTGTATGGCACGACTAGATATTTCTTATGCTGTCAGTGTTGTGAGTTAGTACATGCATGCACCTCGGGTTCAGCACTGGGAAGCTATTGAGAGAATACTTGCATATCTGAAAAAGCACCCTGGCAGAGGCATTCTTTTCTCAAATCATGAGAATCAAAAGCTAGAATCCTATACAGATGCAGACTGGGCAGGATGCTTTTTCAGATATGCAAGTATTCTCTCAATAGCTTCCCAGTGCTGAACCCTGGAAGAGTAAGAAGAAAGCGGTTGTGGCAAGGTCAAGTGCAGAGGTTGAGTATAGATCCAGGGTTCATGGTGTCTCATAACTTCTTTGGGTTAGATCTCTTTTGGTGAGATTGGGGTGAAAGCAGAGGAACCTATGATGTTATACAGTGACAATTAGGCTGCAACCAATATTGCCCACAATCCAATTCAGCATGATAAGACAAAACACATTGAAGTTGATAGACACTTTATAAGAGAAAGGGTAACAACCGGAGAAGTTTGTTTGCCTTATGTCCCTTTAGAGTTGCAACTGGCTGATGTTCTCACTAAAGGGGTGGAAAAGAACAAGCTTAAACAATTACTTCCAACTTGGGGGGGAGTGTTGAAGATTAATCAGTTTTATGATGTTTTTCTGAGTAGATGTTTTATGTTAGTTGTTAGATAGGAGGTGGGGACCATAGTAGTTATGTGAGTCTAAATTTTATTATGTTTTTGAGTCTTATATATGTTGTTTTATGTTTTGCCGCCCTATAAGGGTATAGTTGTCTTTGTACTACTCTATTATTTTTAGTATAAATAATAAGTGAAGGGGGCGGCCAGACATAGCTCTCTTTTCTTTTCAACTTCTCTTCTTCTCCTTATCTCTTCCTTTCTCTCTTCAAGAAACTACTTTTCTTTCATATTTTTTAATTCAGCAGATTTCTACTCAAGTCCACTCTGGCCAACCTTCTAGTGTATTTTCTATCTACCTTTAAGCTTCCTACCAAAGTTGCCAATAAGTTAGAAAAGCTCATGAGAGATTTTCTATGGGAATCGGGTGACTCTAAAAAGGACCATTTAGTGATTTGGGAAGTACTTTCTTGGAAAATGGAAGCGGGGGCTCTAGGCATTGGCAATATCAGATTAAGAAATGTAGCTTTGTTAGGAAAGTGGTTGTGGAGATTTCCTTTGGAGCGGGATAGTTTGTGGCACTTGGTGGTGGAAAGTATTCATGGGATGGCAACTAATTGATGGGATGTTGACGTCAACCCTAGGGCTTCTCATTTCTCCCCTTGGAAAGCAATTGCTGGAGTCTTGTCTTCCTTTCAGCCTTTCATCATATTTGATGTGTGCTTAGGTAATAAAATTTTGTTTTGGGAGGACCTTTGGCTTGGGAACACCTCCCTTAAGGATAGATTCTCGGTAGTGTGTTCTCTTTCCCTAAATAAATTAAAAACCATCTCTTCACTTCGTGTGTCTGAGGGGACTTGGGATTTGGGTTTGAGAAGAGGGTTGAGGGATTCAGAATCGGCTTCTACAGATGAGTTATTCACATTGTTGAATTCAGTTTTCCTAGATCTTTCTTGCCTAGATAGTAGAATTTGGAAAGAGTCCTCTTTAGGGACTTTCTCTTGTTCATCTTTTTTCAATGCTTTAGTTCAGTCTTCTTTTGTGTCTGTCTCTTTTCCTGGTAAAGAAATATGGTATTCTCCTATGCCACCAAAAGTTAGGGCTTTTTGCTAGGAAGTGGCTCTTCAAAAGATCAATACTACGGATGTACTTCAAAGAAAAAGGCTAGACTGGAGCCTTTCCCCACATGTCTGTTACCTTTGCTTAAGAAATGGCGAGACAACAAATCATCTTTTGATTTCTTGTCCTTTTGCTTATTATTTGTGGGATTGATTCTCTTCTTTTTTTGGTTACAGATGGAACCCCCCCTCGGGTGTGCTGAACCTTTTGACTCTAGCTTCTTCCGACAACCAAGGAAAAGGGGCATGGTAATGCGGAGAATAACAAGAGCTGTTATCCTATGGTCAATTTGGAAAGAGAGAAACAATAGGATCTTCCTAGGGCAAGAAAAATCCAAGGAAGCACTTGTGGTGGCTGTCACCATCAAGGTTATGCACTGGTTGAAAGTACATCATCTTTTCAAGGATTTCTCCTCAGCGGACTTAATTAGAAATTGGAGTGCTATAGCTATATCCTCGCCTTCCTCCCCTATGGTACAAGATTGTTGGGTACCACTGCCTTAGTTCAGGGTGAAGCAAAACTTTCATGGAAGCTCCTTGGGTAATCCAGGTCAGTCGGGAATTGGGGGTGTGTACAAAAACGAGGAAGGAAAAGTCTTGGCCCTTTACTCGGGCCCAATTGGGGTGGAAGATTCATTAAGGGCAGAGGTAATGGCCTTACTTCAAGGTTTGAAACTAGCAAAACAATGGGGAATGCAACATTTAGAAGTGGAAGGAGACTCCAAGCTGGTAATAGAGTGGATGCAAACTAGAAATCTAGGAGTGTGGTCTCTTAAACAACCTCTAAGAGAGATTATTAGCTTAGCAAGGGAGATTGGGGTGCATTTTAATTGGGTAAGAAGGTCAGCAAATGGAATGGCTGATACTTTAGCTAAGCAAGGAGTTACTAGGTGTAGAGAACACTGATGTAGACCCCACGGCTGTGGTCCCCACTGTGTTCGTATGGCAGCACAGCATGTATTCTTTGTTAGTTATGTCAGTGTTAGTTGGTAGTTATTTCAATTTTGTTGTTATAGCTTGTTATTTCAGCTTTATTATTAGTTTATTTGCCATGTAAGCATTAAGGGCAATTCTGCCTCTTTCCTACAATTAGTAAACATATAAATATTAAGAGTGGGTTGGCAGATTAATCAATCCGACCCTCTCTCTCCTTTTCTAAAACCCTTGTGTACTTCTACTTCTCCCTCTTTTCTCCTTTTTTCTTCTTCTTTTCTCCATCTGAAACCCTTTTTTACTTTTGGATTCAAGACTGATTGTAGTCTTGATTGACTACTCTAGGGAATCTTTGTTTTGGGCCTGTTTGTAAGTTTTTTATTTTCTTTTTTCATCCATTTTTTAGATGGTAAGCCTGTAATCTTTTCAATTATCTAATGAAAGTTACCGTTTCCTATAAAAAAAATCATTCGATGGAAATCTTGGATAATTTTTGGTACTTCATCCCTAGTTCGTATGGGATACACCCATGTGTATCTGAAGTAATCATCAATGAAAGTAATAAAATACTTGTAGGCACTCTTAGATGGTAAAGTAACAAGGCCCCAAACATTAGAATGAACAATATGGAAAGGAAATTTAGAGTTATTGTTCTTTGAAGAAAAATGAGTTTTACAATGCTTACTCAATTGACAAGTTTGACATGTGAACTCCGACACTGACACTGACTTAAACAACTCTGGAAACACCATTTTTAAGGACTCAAAAGATAAATGACGAAGACAACTGTGCCATAAATAGACCTGACTCTTACTAGACCGACTCTTAGACTCTATGACTGTAAGACCAGCCTTATTCTCTAATATGTAGAGCCCATCCACCATATGTCCTCTACCAATCATTTTCCCCAATGCCAAATCCTGGATTACAGAATAAGAAGGGAAAAAGGTCATTGATCAGTTTAAAGAATTAGTGATTACTACTAACAGAAAACAAATTAATAGGGAATTTTGGAACATGTAAAACATTAGACAAGGTGAGGTCAAAGGGAAGAGAAATGGTTCCTTGACCAGCTATGGTAGAGTATGAACCATCAGCTAGTCTCACCTTGTCTCTTCTAGAGAGGAGGTGATAGGTCTGAAAATAAGTGGACTTACTAGTCATATGTTTTGATGCTCCAAAATCAATTATCCAAAGAGAATCAGGGGAATGAGATGATACATGGAAAGTTATGGCAGATTACCTGATGTAGATGCAAATGAAGTTGAGGGAGGAGGAACATCCATTTGACGAATTGCCCTACCATAGAGTTCTAAATGGTCATGGAAGGAATTAATAATATTCTTCTTAGGGTCAGAACCAAAGGTGTGTGTCTGAGTCACAGTAGTAGTAGGGGGCTGATTATCCTGAGTAGCCATGTTTGCTATAGTGAGCTTTCTTGGACCTTGCTGTCTTGACTTCTTATTCAGATATGAACCTTGCTTTTTATTCAATTCCTAAGCCCATTTTGGCTTCCCATGAAGTTCCTAGCATGTATCACGAGTGTTAAGGATTTTTGGCAATGGGTGCACCATAGTTTGTCTTTGTCATCCACCATTTTTTGAAAGTTCCCATTCTTAAAGAGATTTCCCCCACCTGTAGAACATTCTCTTTCGTTGCCAATACAACTGCATCCCCCCCAAAATTATTCATCAAATTTCTTCTACTGTCTTCTAACTGTACTAATGCATATACCTCCTGGACAAAAGCAAGATCCTTGCTGCCTAGGATCTGGATTTTGATGGATTCATACACAGGGTTCAAGCCATGGAGAAATGCAAATACTCGTTGTTGGGAAACAAGGGACTTATACGCTTTTGCATCTTCATCATATTTCCATTCCACACTCTGATAGTGATCTAACTCCTTTCAGATGGAGGTCAAGTCTAAATAGTACACAAAAAGACTCCTCTCCCTCTGTTTACAAGTGGATGATTCCGCCTATAATTGATAGATTTTTTCATAGTGACACAGTTCAGAATAGGTTGACTTTGCTTGTTCCCAAATCTCATAAGCCGTTTCAGCCCACATAAAGTTCATTTTTACCTGAGGTTCCATAGACACTAAAAGCCAGGACATAACCATGCTGTTTTCCTAGTTCCATGTGTCATACTTAGCACTCCCAAAATTAGGTTCCTTGATTCTCCTATTTTTATATCCTATCTTTCCCCTTGCAGTAATGTATAACCTGATTCCTTTCGACCATTCTAAATAATTTTAACCATCTAGGGGTATGACAGCCATAGGGAAGGATAAATCCATACCCCCACTCATTCCATTCTGCTTTGAGGAAACACCAGATGTGGCAGAATCTTCACCACTCATGGTAACAGCTTCAGGTCACTCAAAGTAGGCACAAAAAACCCTAAAATAGTGCAGTCTAACACCCAGAAAGATAAATTTTGTTAAATTTTGTCTCTAGTCCACACAAATTCTCCTTCACACATTGAATAATTGCTGAAAAAAAAAATATTTGCACCAGGAGACTAGAGACAACCTCTTTTTTTTTTTTTGAAACTTAATTCTTAAATCACCAAAGAAATAAATCAATTTCTATTACGGCACTAACAGGTCATCACTGGCCTACAATAAATCAGAGGGCTGCTGTCACAACACATACAGGTCATCTCCTTACAAATCCATCATAAGGTTGCTGGCACAACATATAAAGGTCATCACCGACCTACAATACATCACAGGGATCAACCGATCCCACAAAAAAGGAAAGAAAGAGGTGCTGATCACCTCACATCAAACAAGTGAACCTACTACAGGTTCTGTCCTAGTACACGACCAGAAAAAAAAAAGAAAAAAGAGGAAGGGAGAGAAGGTACTTCAGTCCGATGCTGTATTCTAGATCTTCAGTAAAGTTGACGAAGAGAGAAGACAGAAAAAGGCTTGCTCGATCTCTCCTTTTAGATCTGATAGTCCCCCTCTGGTGCCATATTATTTAGAAGAGAAGAAGAAAGGAAGAGAGGAGAGAAAAGAGATTGAGAGCCAAAAGTCAAGCTGGTGGCACCAGCTTTTTGTATTTATAGGGTGACATAAAACAAAATAAAGAGGAGAAAGTATAATAGTACCCCTGCGGTACTAAACTTAAAATATTAACAGACTTTTAACAGTTTTGAAGGATAACCATCTTCTATCTGAGTACTGTATCCTTTTTCAGAGTATGTAAGGGTACTTTGAATTCTTCTTTTTTATGATATACTAGTCCTTGCTTTCCTGTCATTGACCAATGGACTAGAAACATATATTTACTGTATGGTACATGTCTCCTACAGTCAATGATATTTAATTTTAAGACCTCGCTACTGTGTTTATTTTAAGTTGGATTTCCTGTCTTGTTCTGAACATAATTTGCATTTCAGAAATGTGCAAAACCATTAGGTCTGCTTTATGTAGTTTTACTATGTACATTGAGACCTCTTGTGCAAGTTGGATATCCACCTTATCCTTAAATTTAATACCATTAGACTTTATATTGGGGATTGGGTTTGCATTTGGCTCATCCTGAGCTGTTTAACTGAATCTGAAATGTAACTATGGTTCCATTGTCATGTAACCTTATTTTCATATGGCACATGTCATGCAAGTTCATCAATGCCAAAATTAGCTCAGTTTCACATGGCAATCCTAAATATAAGTACTTTGCAAGCTTCTTTTCTTTATTTAAACAGTTAAAACCTCTAAGGCTGCAGTTTGGCATAAAAAGAATTATACAATGTAGACTTCCAGCTTTCCAGCTTAATGTGAACTGAGACATCATATGTATGATCCAGTGTGATTGGACTTGGGCTGGACCGAATGGTTGGACTATCCAATGTAGACTTACCAGCTTTCCTCCCACTTTGAGTGTACGAAAAGATTATCCAAAAAAACTGTAGTTTCTTCTTTTAAACAATTTGTGACTTGCCAACCTAGAGAATAACATTCCCATTACCTTTCTGCTAACCGCTTCTACTGGACCCTGCTTTCCTACAAATATTTTTTTTATTGGAAACGGTAACTTCATTAATATAACTTAAAATAACTTTCCAGATTTAAGTACAGCTGTCAACCCCTAGGTAGGTGTTGAGCCCCCAGTAATCTTTCTTACAAAACTGCCCAGAACATACTCTCCCTCACAGTCCCTTGTTTAGCCAATGTGTCAGCTAAACCATTAGCTGATCTCCTTGTCCATTTGAAGCATGCACCGATCTCCCTTGTTATGTTGAGGATTTCCCTTATGGGCTRTCTATAAATCCAGGCTCCCAACTTACTAGATTGCAGCCACTCAATCAACAATTTAGAGTTTCCCTCTATCTCAATTTGGTGTAACCCCCAACTGTTTTGCATATCTTACACCTTGAAGCAAGGCCATCACCTCCGCTCTCAATGAGTCCCCCACTCCTATTGGTCCTGAAAACAAAGCCACAATTCTTCCATTTTCATCTCTGAATACTCCTCCTATACCTGAAGGGCCCGGGTTACCTCTTGAACTCCCATCAAAGTTCAATTTCACTCTTTATTGTGTTGGTGGGGACCACAATTCCTGCACAATAGGTTTCATGGAAGTTGTAGAAGCCACACTGCCCAAAATACTGCTGCATGGATGATGCTCCAAGCGACTCTACATCCCTTCTCCATAGGCTATTTGGCTGTCTATTGATTCTCCAAAACCACTTTCCTAACAGAGTTGCGTTCACCTCCCTCAATCTTCTGATCTCTATTCTACCTAATCACTTCGTCATGCATACATACTCCTTTCCAGCTCACTAAATGGCATTTGGCTTCCTCCTTCCATCCTCTCTACAGAAAGTCCCTCATTTTCTTCTCCAATACAGCAGATATTTTTGTCTGAATTGGGAACAAGGATAAGTAGTGCATTGGAAGGGAAGTCAGAACACTCTTAATAAAAGTTACCTCACCTCCTTCAGTCAACTATTTTTACTTCCACGATGCAAGTTTCTTGTCCACCTTTTCTATAATAGGCTTCCATATAGCCTTGGAATTACATTTTACCCTTAATGGAATTCCCAAGTACTTCATTGGGAGTCTACCAAACTTGCACCTCCATTCTTAAGCCCACTCCTCCACTTCATCCACCTCTCCTACTTCCGTTATTTCACTTTTGTGGATGTTTATGTATAGACAAGTGGGTCAGTGACCACTTCAAACCATCTCGGTACATCATTGATGTTCCATAGCTACTCTTGAAACATCACAAAATGAAAGAGTGTCATTTGCAAATTGCAAAAGTAACACCTCTATCTCATCCACTCCTACCATAAAGCCTCCTATAAGACCCCCCCCCCCCAGTGCAGGCTCTTTTAACCATTCTACTAAGAGCTTCTATTATGCATATGAAAAGAAGGGGTGACAATAGATCACCTTGTCTAATACCCCCAGAGATCCAGAACTTCCCACAAAAACTTCCATTCGCTAACACTGAAAACAAAGTAGTAGTGGAACATACATTCATTCCTCCACCTTGTTCAAAATTCATTCGTAATGCATAGTCCAAAAACTTCAAATTTATGTGGTCACAAGCCTTCTCCATATCAAACTTGCACACTCCTCACAAGAATAATGGGCCTGAAATAAACTAGTTTAATAGCTTCCTTCTTTTCTGGTACCAAAGATTAGGTCCATTTTCCAGGCCATCCCCTTTGAAGATTTCAGATAGTTGGGGCCAACATTGTGTAATTCCTTTTTTATTTTTTATTTGAGTGAGTCAAACAGTTAAATCTAAAAGTTCAACCCCTAGTGACCGAAATGGTTTTACGTCCAATCTCGATCTGACAACACTGGTATGGCCAATGGGGTTGCCTTTTTGGATCGACCATGTTATCAACCATGTGGCTGGAAGCAAGTGCTTGTCCACAAATGTAGTTTGGGGGGTGGATACATCTAAAAAACAGTTTTGTCATATTGATCTTCTATCTCAGTTGGGATTCCAGCCCTCCTGCTAGTTTTAGGTCATTCAATCTGTATAGATGTGCTAGTATGGTTTACTTGGATGTGTCTAAACTCTCTAGATACATTCTTTTACTATTCTACATGGTATTCCTTGATTATACCTAGACATGGAGGATGGAAGTACAGTGCATTTAGTTGCAAAACAGCCAGCTCAGTCACAGCCTTCACCTGGAACAGGATCTGGAGAAACCAATATGAATAATGGTCAACGTAAAAAATATAGGGTAAATTACACGGACCCCCTGTACTATGGGGTCAGTGACAAAGACCCCCTGCACTGTTTTTGCGACAAAGGCCCCCCTGAACTTTTATGTTAAGACAAATGCCCCCTTGGCCGTTAAGTTGGGTAACAGAAGGTGTTAAATTACCAAAATACCCCATTAAACTTTTTAAATTTTCTTTTTTTTGCCATTCTCTCTTAAAACCTAACTGGCCCAATAGTAACTTTAATCCTAACGGTCCGTTCACCACAGCCACAAGTTCTTGCGATATTTAGGGGATGAAGGTTTCTGTGGGAGTGGTCGTATTGCCCAGATCTGCAGGTTATAGGTAACATCAGTGTTATGCAGGGCACCATCACTGTATTCTAGCTAGGAAGCCTGTTTATGTGAACACAAAGCAGTATCATGGAATTCTGAGACGAAGACAATCACGTGCTAAGGTTGAGCTGGAAAAGAAACCAATAAATGTTAGGAAGCCTTGTCTTCATGAATCTCAGCACCAACATGCAACCAGAATTAGGGTTGTTATTTAAACATCAGGTCTCGTGTCTGATCTCTTTGCTGAAGGCAAGACAGTCCATGCTACCATGGTCTGATCTCTTTGTCGTTGGTTTCATCTGTGCTCAAGGCCAGAATAGTTTGATTTAGGTTGTTCTCACTTCTTTCCTAAATCAACTGATACTACTCAAAACTTTTTGGTTCTGTTCTATCTTTTCATCACTCAATATTGGACTGTTTTCAGTAGCCTTGGCCCTTGGGACTGAACAAGATCAGTTCATCGTTGCAATCATGCTGAACTGAACCACCCATTCTTAAAGAATTGTACTTGCTTAGTGAGTTGTGAAGAACGAATTAACTGCTCAAGCCTTCTATTAAGACTAACTGATGTTGATCGCCAAATGCACTCAGTTCTTTATGCAATGATTTGATTGCAGTTCCACAACACGGGGAATGAAAGTAGTGAATAGAGTTGCTCTGGAAGGCAAAACCAGGAGGATTTCAATCACCGAGGAGGCTTCTTCAATCTCAGAGGTGGAGGTTCTAGTGGTGATGGTTTTGCCGGCACAATCGTCCATTGCAACCTTAACATGAACCGAAAGCCAAAATCTTGGCCTCCTCAAGGTGTTGAAAAACCAGTTGGCATTCCTGGAGAACTTTTTGGGAGAGAGAAGAAGAGACTGGAGAGATGAAGATAACAGAGAGTGGATTATCTTGGATGGGACCGATATGTAAGAGAGCTTCTGCTTGTTCTTCAACTTTGCCATCACAGCCATCAGAGGGACCCCCTTCAGAAGCTCTCTGTTAATGTTCTTCGTTTTCTTTCTCTGTACTCTAGAGTTTAGACTAGAGAGAGAGGAGGATAGTTTGAGCAAAGTAAATGGGATGAAGATAATATCAAAAAAGGAGGAAAAGCTAAAATAAATTAGAATCCTTAGGCATTTAGAAAACTTTAAACAGTAAAATCAGAATCTTTTTCGAAGTTAACTGACGAAACACTAATGGAGGGGGTCTTTGTCTAACGACCAAAGTTCAGGGGGGCCTTTGTTGCAAAAAAAAACGTGCAGGGGGGTCTTTGTCACTGACCCCATAGTACAGGGGGTTCGTGTAATTTACCCATAAATATATTGTGATTCAATTTGCTTCTGAGTTTGTGTTGGATTTCATTGGTTATTCATCTTATCTTTGAATGTGATTAAATTATTTTAAGACCTAAATAGGCCAGTTTCATGGTAATCTTTATGTTATTTGATAGGAAATGATGGTAATGTTGGTGCTCCACATAACAGGGTTATCCAAGTTTCACACAGTGTTGTTCTTGAAACCTTAAATGTTGGGGATCAAGGTGAAGTCATTGTTCCTAATTGATCTCACTCAGGTGTGACTAGTGGTTCTTTTTGTTAGTGAAATTCCTGTGTTTGAGCTGCAATTTTGCTAGATATTATTGATGGGATTATCCTCTGTTTGCTGAAAGATTGTAGCTGAAGTAGTAGAAGAGAGGTGAAGACAAACAAGTGCTGAGAATGTCGAACTGAGTAACCCAGTCGACAGTACTATTATTTATAGTAGATTACAATACAGTGTTACATGAAATGTCTGGAATGCCCCTGATTAGTGATGGGACACCCAGACTGCTTAAAACACTAAACA
>NW_010729120.1:3995176-4017684 GCF_000365185.1 Nelumbo nucifera | reverse complement strand
GAGGTGACTGCTTTAGGCCTTATAATGCTTTCCTCAGTTTACACACCTTTCTATCAAAGTCGTAGCCTGGTGGAGGGTCCATAAATACCTCTTCATGAAGTTCACCATTTAGGAAGGCATTCTTCACATCCAGCTGATGGAGTTCCCATGAAAAATTTGCTGCTAATGATAGTAAAACCCGAATTGTATTGAGCTTCGCTACTGGACCAAAGGTTTCTTAGTAGTCAATCTCTTCTTTTTGAGTAAACCCCTTTGCCACAAGCCGGGCCTTGTACCTTTCAATGGACCCRTCCTCCCTMTGCTTTACAGTGAACACCCACTTGCACCCGACAGTGCTCTTCCCTTCTGGCAGATCCACTAATTCCCAAGTCCTTGCTTTCATTAAAACTTTCATCTCTTCATTCATAGTTTCTTTCCACCTTGGGTCAGACACAGCTTCTGAGTACCTAGAAGGAACATGTACAGAAGAAAGAGCAGACACAAAGGAGTGATAGGATGGAGATAAACGTGAGTAAGAAACAAAATCAGCAATGGGGTGCCGAGTAGTACAAGAACGGATAGGCTTACGAAGAACAATAGGAAGATCCAAATCAGAAGTATGTGTGTTGGGATTACCTTGGATTGCGGAGACAGATTGATCCGAGTCCAATTGGTTGTTGTCATGAGTTTGAGGGCCCTTTTTACTTCTGTTGTAGGTGATTCATATATCTTTCTATTGTCTACTAGAGCCCTTAGGAACATCTGCAGTATCAAAAGAGGTAGCAGGCACAGTGGGAGCCTCATTAGGTTCACCAGGGATGTCACAACTAGGAGGAGTAGAAGGAGAGGATGGAAGGCCCGAGGCAGATAGAGGAACAAAAAAGAAAGGAGAATAAGAATCCTCTTCCATCCCACTAGTCTCCCCYTGAAGAGGATTCTGGGAAGACTGAAAGTAGGGTTGAGACTCAAAAASGACYACATCTCTSRTGACATACTTTCTCTTGGTGGCAGGATCATAACACTTGTAACCCTTTTGTGTAGGAGGGTACCCCAAAAAAATTCCTTTCGTAGCCCTAGGATCCAACTTGGTCTTCTTTGGATCTTTTACATGTATAAAACATACATAACCAAAGACCCTAGGAGGAAGAGGAAAGTCTGGAAGGGTAGGACACAGAACAGAGAAAGGGGTTTTCATACCCAACACCTTAGATGGCATCCAATTTATCAGATATGATGTAGTAAGTACTGCTTGAGACCAGTAGTGCTTGGGAACCTTGTGCTGGAATAGTAAGGCTCGAGTTGTCTCCAATAGATGTCTATTCTTGCGCTCAGCAACCCCATTCTGTTGAGGGGTATTAGTATAAGATGATTGATGAAGCATGCCAGCATCTTCCATGAACAAGTTCAAGGATTTTTCAAAATATTCAGCAGCATTATCTGACCGGAATTGCTTAATCTTCTTGTCAARTTGTGTTTCAATCATTTTGCAAAATGCCATGGTTATCTGTGGCACTTCATCTCGTCCTTTTAACAGGTAGATCCATATGCATCAAGAGTAGTGGTCAATAAAACTGATAAAGTAACGAAAGCCATCAATAGAAACAATAGGTAAAGGGCCCCAAACATCAGTATGAACCAAATCAAAAGGAGCTTGAATTTCATTACTAGAAACTGGATAAACAGTTCTACATTGTTTTGACAGTTGACACACTTCACAGGCTAAACTCTAACTTGAAATGCCGTTAAACAATTCGGGAAATAGCACTTGCAATGAAGAAAAAGGTAAATGACCTAGCCTAGCATGTCACAGATGCAACCTAGCTATTGACACCACATTCTCTAGACCACTAGCAGCAGATGCTTGTAAGGCTGAACCGATGTCTACATCAAAATAGTAGAGGCCTCCATACTCATGACCGCTTTCAATCGTTCTCCTCGTCAATTTGTCCTGAAAGGCACAATGAGTAGGAAAGAAGGTTATGCTATAGTTCAAATTTTTGGTAAGTTTTAAAACAGACAAAAGGTTTGAGGTAAGACTAGGAACATGCAAAACTGATTTAAGAGAGAGGTCCTTGTTTAGGTCAACCACCCCTTTGCTAGAGATGGTGGAGAAAGACCCGTCAGCGACTCTCATCTTATCCTGACCGAGAGGAGGAAGCAAAAGAGTTACTCCTTAGATGGGTTAAAGCCCAGCTAAGGACCTCTACCTCATCAGCAGTGAAGCCCAAGGTACCAGCTCCGGAGGAATTAGCAACCTGCCCCATGGAAGAAGAAGCCACTGTTGGTATACTCTGTGAGCTATCACCATTGTTACTAGTGACAAGGTTCTCACTTGCCGCTTGACCCTTCTGTCCCTTCTTGTCTTTTCTCAATGCAACTGGCTTCAAGTGAGGATACAGGACCCAACACTTTTCTTTTACATGTCTTTCACCTCCACAATGAGTGCATTTAAGATGCCTTTTGTCTGGATATATGTTCCCCTTTTGATTTGTAGAAATCAGGGCTGAATGTTCCATAGATTGTTCAACTGGTTGCTTCTGAGTGTCAACTTGCATCTCCTTTCTCCTGACCTCTTCATTCCTTACCAGATAATAAATATGATGTAACTCAGGCATTTCATCTCTTCCAAGAATTTGTGACCTTATGCCCTCATACACTGGGTCCAGGCCAGCCAAGAACTTAAAGGCTCTGCTCTCTTCAATCTGCTTATCATGTCTCTCATTGTCCCCGGCATTCTCCCAATCCATAATCAAGTGGTGATCAAGCTCTTCCCATAGTCCTTCCAAAGTTGCAAAATATGTTGCAACTGTCATATCCCCTTGCCTTAAAGCAGTAATGTCTTGGTTCAACCCATAAATTCTAGCATTGTTTTTCTTCTGTCCATAGGTTTTTGACACTTTTTCCCAAATCTTAGCTGCTGTGGGAAAGTGTTGAACAGTCATGGCAACTCGAGGAGTCATAGAAGCAAGCAGCCAGGACATAACTGTGGCATTCTCCTTGTGCCACACTGCCAACTTCAGGTTCCTTCTTCTTCCCATCTAAATACCCTGTGAGTTCACGGGAAGTAATAAAAAGCTTTGCAGAAACAGGCCACTCCCTGAAAGTTGTATTCATCCAGCAACACACTTGTAATCTGCAAGCTGTGCAGATTCGGGTTCTCTAGATTTGAAGACCTCTCACCAGGTCTGTTATCCCTAGAAGAGACCTCTCCGGAAATTGAAGACATCTTGGATGCAGACTTTGTGTAGATAACACTGTTTCAGAATAGCCGATGTGGTCATAGTTCTGAAGTGGACTAGTTACAGCACCAAGAAGAATTCTGTGAGCAAGTAACCGACTTGAAACTGAGAGCACTCCACCACTGCACTATGCAGACTTCACTTGTGCTTCAACTTCTGCAACTGTAGAGAGGGCTCACCCCTACGACCAATACTAGGACTGCTGAAATCAGTCCTCAACCTAGGTCTGTCCTATACAGACCTCTCTTAATAGCCGAATGGCTACTAACAACTAGAAGCAATCTAATAGGGCATCAACTTCTGGGTCTTACTTCCCTTGTGCCCTACAACCAAGAGAAACCCTAGGTTCGAACCCTGTTCTGTTCTACAGCAACCCTAGGGTTTTTTCTGCAGCAACCAAGAAAGAAAAAGGAGAGAAACCAAGCAAGAGAGAAAAGATGGCGTCGGCTATAACCAGAAGATCGCTCAATGCTCTGATACCATGTTTGCTGAAAGATTGTAGCTGAAGTAGTAGAAGAGAGGTGAAGGCAAACAAGTGCTGAGAATGTCAAACTGAGTAACCCAGTCAACAGTACTATTATTTATAGTAGATTACAATACAGTGTTACATGAAATGTCTGGAATGCCCCTGATTAGTGATGGGACACCCAAACTGCTTAAAACACTAAACAGACTTAGGTCCAATAACAAAGGCCCAGTACCTAACAGCTTAGAACCCAATACAAACTAACATGTACACTTATCAGCCGAACCAACAATACATAAAAACAGTCAACTTAACATCCTCATCAGTATAAATGACCAAATTTCATGATTTAAATGTTGTTTTCACTTTATATTGTTGGGTCAGTTCTGAATTCCGTTGGAATTGGGAATCAGAATCCTGGTGAGCCTAACAATATACCATCCAATACACCTAAGAGTAATTGTCTGTTTTCTGGAGCAATTGTTTTCATGTAGATATCCAAATTGTAGTGATGATTGTCATGGTCTGCAGTCGAATAGTTCAAATTCCACTCAAGACATTGAAACAGAAGCAACTCATAGTCATGGCATTGTTGATGGCAGAACACTATCTGGAAATCAAGCACAGCATGGGCATACATTTCTAAATCACCAATTTCAATTGGAAGCGGTTGCAGTGCCTTTTCCTTTACTTAATATGGTAGTCTCCTGCTTCCTCTTTCACACTGTTTGCATGTAAAAAGAGCAGAAAGTGGCTTAAGTAAAATTTGGTTATTCTTAATTCATTTTCTGTTGGTCCTCCATTCTCTTGACATGTTAATATAGTCCCCCATTTTCTGTTACTGCTCTAGTTAGAAAAAGTGATTTGTTACACATTAAGGGGCTAGAAGAGCTTGGGGTAGGCCAACAAGGACATGGGTAGAAGTAGTAAGAAATTATTTAGAATGAGTTTGTTTTTGGTGTAAATGTGAATAGACGTAAAACTCCACTGCTGGTTCGCATTTGTTTTCATTGTAAGGTTTTCCCCATCGGTTGAGTTCTACATTGATAATCGATGTAAATAATACATCGATTTTATCGATGTACTTTTACATCGATTATCACATTTAGAAAAGTTCCAACGGTTCACTAAATTTTAAACCCATCGGTGTTGAACTCCATAGGTGGAGTTCACACTGAAAACAAATGCAGCCTTAAGAAGATATGGATTTAAATAGAACGGAATGAAAAAACAGGATTCGTGTAACTAACCCCATATAGTTGGGATAAGGCATGGATGATGATGATCAGGGCAGGGCCAATACGATACAATATGCCTGATACACCCCAGTATGTGATGAAATTTGGAACCTTGGTTTGAGTTAAAAGAAACATCATCAACTAAGGGCGTTCGTTTCCTCTTAACTCTTATCTCTTAAAATGAATCTTTTTACTTTAAGAGAAAATTGGTTGTTCATTTCCTCTTATCTCTTATCTCTTAAAGTGCAATCATACAACTTTTTGTTTTCCATTGATACCCTCAAAAATGCAAACAAAAACTCTCATATAAGGGATCAAAATGGATATTTGATAGTTTTCAGAATTCAGAATTCAGAACAACATTCTCTGCATTCACAGTTCAGAGGAGAGAAAAGTTCACCAATACCAATATACCTCTTAATGTAATTATTACACTTTTAGATGTCAGACTTCAGAGCAAACGAACAGGCCCTAATTCAGAGGTGGCTCTACAATTTCATCAAGGGTTGTTTTTAGGATCTAACCAAAGCCATGATCCTGAGTGGTCCAAAGCTGTTCTTTGGGATTAGGCCGGGGAGGTTCACAACTGAAGGTGAGCTGCCTCCATTTGTATTGTATCTGTTGAAAGGTAGGAAAGTTCTTGCTTTTTTCACCCAAAACCTCTCAGCAATGTACCCTGACCGGTGTTGCCTGGACTTACTTTAAGTACACTTTTGGGTGGATCTATACCAAAGGCCCATTCCTATGGATTGCCACAAGCATTCATTGTATTCCTTTGCTAATAATTAACCTAGTTTTTACCTACTTGTTGGAGGCTTGGAGCTAGTACAATTCTTTATTGCCTAATTTGTGCTTCAGCTGACGAGCCTGAAATTAGGCTATGTAGATTGATAAAACACATTTTCCCAATGTAGCTATGCAAGGGGACTGCCCTAGAAGACTCTACTTCATATTATGGAGCTTGACTTTTTTTCTTTATTTGATTTTTGTGGTACCTTGTCAAGCCTAAAAGCATTTGGCTGGTTCAATCTCTTAATATGCTCAGAGGAGAAGCAAGCAGGTAAATCCTCAAGCAAAAGATGGCAGTGGAACATCTGGTGTCACTCCTGTCAATCAAAACCAGCAAAACATTGCTGATGCTCTAACATGTTTTGCAATCTTTTATCTCAGGGCTTCAATGCAAATGGGACAGGTGCAAATAGCACTTCGGTGCAACCTCCTGTACTTGGGCAGATTATGGAGAGTGTGCCTTTGCAAAGGCAAGGCTTGGGTGGACAAGTTGATGCAGCAGGTGTGATTTTTCAGGTTCTAAATAGGCCTGTTTTGGATGGTCTATTGGCTGGGATTCCGGAGAAAGTGGGGATTGGTTCACCTGATAACATGAGGAATATGTTGGAACAGTTTACACAGAGCCCAGCAATGAGGAATACACTCAATCAGGTTGTCCAACAAGTGGAAAACCAAGGTATTGGTCACATATTTTCAGGAATAGGAAGTGATTAAGTTATCGACTTGTCTAGGATGGTTCAACAGATGATGCCAATTGTATCTCAATCTTTCACAAGGGGATCAACTCAACATGAAAAAGTACACTCCTATTATCCTGAAAATCAGCCATGGAACAATGAAAGAAGACCAGGCATAGAGGACAAACCATATTATCAGAATTCTCAGGTATGTCTATAATGTGCTTTCCTCTTCCTGTTAGCTAAGGCATGCCTGTCTCTGAACTTCAAGCACCCTTGTCGGGATTTTAGAGAAAAGGAACAGGGATCAACAAAGGTCAAATACTGTTAAAACTTTGGTATAATAGAAACTGGTTGGAGACCACATTTCTGCTCAGGATTTTTTTCATCAATAACAGCCAGATATGCATGTATTGATAATGGAAAAAGAAAGACCTCTGCAAAACAGCAACACAAACAGTAGGGAGCATAAGCATCTAATATACAAAACATCATAAAGCTGACCAGTACAAGGTTGGATCTCCCAACCCCTCCTTTAGCAAGCAAGTCAGCTTGAAAGCTGGGGAATCTCCAAACATATGTAACTAAACAATCTGTTCAGGATAGAATCTAAACCTGAAAGATGGGGGGGCTCACCACATTCAGATGTAACTAAACAATATATAGATATATCTTGCTCATTTAGATGACTAATATGAAACAAAATGCCTATGTGTTTTGGCTTTTTTGAGCTTTTTGTATCATAGATCTTTATTGGAGGTAAGATAAAGATTCTATTCTAGGACATAGATGTATCCTTTATACATAATAGCATGTGGTATAAACTGTAAACATGCTATAATTGGAGATAAATCTGCACTCAGGATCGTTAGTTTGTCTGTTATTTTATGCTCTGCACTTTATTTTAGTTATTATTAAATAAAACAGAGCATGGGTCCTGATTATAATATGTAGGAAATTCTGGTAAACAACGAGTTTATGCAACTGTTGGTTTGCTTTACCCTACAGCAAGGACTCATGAGACGATGTGTCTAGCTTTGACTTATCATGGGTCCCGCCACTTGGCAAGTCAGCAGGGTGTAAAACCCAATAGTTGCATAAACTCGTTTAGTAGTATTTCTCGCTTATTTCTGCAAATATTAATTATGTCCACATTATAAAATGCATGTTATATTCAGAATCCTACGAGGAGATGAAAATTTGTTATATGACTTGTGAAAAGAACCATCATCACTGACTTTTTAGGGATGGCAATGGGGGTGGGTTTCGTAAATTTTAGATGTTATCGGTCTTACTAAACCTCCCAATTTGTATTTTGAGAATCTAAATTTTCCTTGTACATGAAAATGCAAAACTCTTTCTGACCCTCCCTGCATTCAAGAGTAATGTGGGTTGAGTTTAGAATTTATATCTAAATTTTTATTATTTCTTGTTATGTGTAAGCTATAAATGTTATAAAAACTGACCTTGAATCAGAACCGTTCTGATCACCGGTTTCTAGGTTGACAATTCGACCATCGAGTTCAAACGGACAGCCCGTTTTGACAAAAATTAAAAAAAATAATAATTAAAATAGAAGGCCAAAAACCATTGAACGGGTTGACAGATTGACCACCCGGGTCAATAGGTTGTTGACCAATTCAATGGTTTTTGACCAAGGACTGGGTTTGGGGTAAAATAGAACCGGTTGCCAACTATCAATTATCTTTCACATAAAATTCAAAATATTATTAAATTCAACACCTAATACATAAAGTTTGTATGTTTTCTAACAATATGCTGATCAGGGAGGGTTGGGTTTAGCCTAAAACCATACCCTACCCCAAGGTTCAAAGTATTGTTACGTACTAGCCCATATCGGCCGATACGTATCGTTCCGGGACCCTTCCGATACGATCCTACAGTCGGTGTATCGGGGGTCTGACCGGTTCAGGGGATGGAGGGGACCTAGACCGGCTCCCCTGAACCAGTTTTGAAAAAATAAATAAATAAAAAGTAAAAAAATGAGTACTGAAACACTCGATACACCCCTACCGGCATATCGGATGTATCGATATTTTGAACCTTGCCCTACCCGGGTTGTAAAATCTCATAACCTGTCCTTCAAGCAAAAGAACTTGTCATATCGGAGTGAATACCCACTGGATGGGCAAAAATTACCATCCCTATGATTTTTAAATAAAATCATGATTTTACCCCTTTTTGATGCCTGATGTATGGAGTGTGAATCCTTAAAATGATTTCTTTCGGCCCTTGCTTATTGGTAGCTTTAACAGTACATCATCAACGCATAAGGTATTATGGTTTAATTTAGGGATGCATATCGATCGGATTTGAATCAGGTTATATTCGAATCCAATCCAAGGTTCAAAATATCAATACGTCGGTAGGGGCGTATCGGGCGTTTCAATACTCATTTTTTTACCTTCTTTTTTTTTCAAAACTGGTTTAGGGGAGCCGGTCTAGGACCCCTCCATCCCCTGAATCGATTAGACCCCCGATACACCCAATGTAGGGGCGTATCAGAAGGGTCCCAGAACGATATCGACCGATACGTAACGATACTTTGAACTTTGATCCAATCCAACACTATTCATGTCGGATCCAATCCGATCTGAAGATTCAATTGGATTTGATATGCCTCGATTTGAATTTGAATCCTATCAATAAGTCGGATCTTTGGATTTGATCCAATCCGACTTGTTTTCTTTAAAGATTAATAAATTATTAAAAGAAAATAAAATATACCAATTTAAATAAAAAACAAAATATATAAGTATTTTTTTTAATTATTTTCATCATATACATACATGTTCTTATAAAAAAATAAATAGTAAAACAAATTTATAAAAATACAATATAAATAATATTGTCAACACAAATTTCGTGTATTTCAATTAGTACAAAATATGGAGACAAATTACAAAAATAAATTTGTAATAAAGAAAACAAACAAGGGAATGAACTCTCTTTGATTTCTGCTCAATGACGTGAGCAACCTCTGATTGACGGTCGAATTTGGTGAAGACGAGGGTTGTTGGCGTGTTTCTCGTACTTTTTGAAGTGTTGATGTAGATTTCCTTGATTTTGGTGCTTTGGGAGATTTGGTGTAGATTTCTTCACTCCGAGCTTCGCACTTGATCGGCTGTGAAGGATGCTTCTCTAAGAAGGGTCATTTTGTAGTGGCTTGATCTTCTTTGGAGAGTTTGAATCCAAGTGTTGTAGAGAACGAAGAAGTTTTTTCCTTCTTCTCTCTTGATCTTGTAGTTGCCGGAAGTTGCAAGAGCTTGTGGTTGCTTGCAATCTTCAGTGTTGGTGTTTGAGAACTTGTAGTGTGATTCTCTCAAAAAGAAGAAAAATGGTCATTTTCTTCCTAAGCAAGGCCATTTATAGCCAAGGGTTAAGGCTGTCACATCAGCCAACTTAGCTAACCAATCCCATTTGAGTGTGGTGTTGGGTTACAATAGAAGATGGGCCAAATTGGACTTAATACACTTGGATCCTTAGGCCATCAAGACATATTTATGTAGACTTAGGCCTTGGGCCCATGGAGGCCCATATTATTTAGAGGTTGTCATGTAAATTAAGCCCATTTATTTGATTTAAAAAATTCACATGTCTACAAATACCCCCTCGAGGATGAGGTGACAAAGCTCCATACGGTGTTGATATCCTCAATAATGTTGATTTCCTTGTTGGATGATTGTTCAACATGACCATTTAGGAAGACTTTCACATAGTTAACAAGCCTCGAGCATGCAAGAACTGAAGTTTTAGAATTGTGGTACATGAGGGTTCTTCTACTATGGAGCTCCGTATTTGCAGACATCATTCTTTTGGTAATTTCTTGGAACGCCTGTATTTTCTTGCAGGCTTTCTAATCTGACCATGATGGATGGTTTGACAAATCATACTGTTACAATTGGTGAGGTCAAGCAGCATTTCATCCCTTTCTGCTTGGGTAAGGATTATTAGCCGATAAGCTTGCTTTGTAGAGTCCATGTTGGAGTCTACGTCCTTGAAGGAGGAGACTTAGAAAAAGCCTATACTCCTTATTGCATACGACTACCATAAATTTATAAATTCATATTAAGATCACGACTCCCCACTTTCGCTTGCCACAATTTTGATCGCCGCTGGGTTTTGGAGTGGAGACGATTGCTAGGGCTGTCGAATCTGCATTGAAGTCTTGTCATTGGAAGCCGTCCTTGGAAGTCATAAACTCGACAGCGGTGTAAGGGGTATTCAGTTTGCTGTTGCAAGTTTAAGACTGGTCGGAGACAGAGCATTATTCGGGTCATTTTTTTTTCTCAAAATTTCTTCATTGCTTTCCCCTTTCGTTCGCATGTCTTCCACAGATTGAATGTGGTTGCTCCTTTAATGCATGTGATTGAATTGGTGCCTGTATTCATGTAGCATACTCTCCTATACTTTGGCTTGATGTTGTCATGCAAGCACACCAATAGCATCTTATGGGTATTAACCCATAGGATCCAACTCTTTTAATAGCCTTACATGCCGCTCTTATCCTGTGTGTGAAGTTCTATCCCCAAATTATTTTGGCGGATTGCCTTTGTAATGGGAACCATGGTGACATGGGGGGTCCACAACTTTGGTGCTTGTAGTGGGAATAATGGTGACATAGGGGCCCACAATTTTGATATTTGGTGGTTGTAGATCACCCAACGGCTTATTACACTTTCACGGGGCTGTCTTTAATTTGTCAAACTGAAAATGTAATCAGCTATCAAAATATTTGGTCTTCCCCATTAAACGCATTTTTTTTTAATCAATCAATGGTTTGGTCGGTACAGTGAGTCCCCCATGATGGATTGTACACCTTCTCATCGTATGCTTCCCTGGAATCCATTTCATGTGAATCTGCGCAAGGAGCCTTTCGTGTAGTAGAACATGAAGCCAATGCTATCAACCTATGTCATTGTGCTCACTTGACCCATGGGTCAGCTTTTTCCTTTTGATGCTTGAACATTTCAGACTTATACCAGATCTTCATTAACCTCGAAGGTGTTCGAATTTCTCACCTATGCATGTAGGAATTTACAGTCAGTAGTTTGATAATGTTCTTTGCATAATTACTTTTTCTTGACTGAGTGACCAGGAGTGATACAAGGACTAAACCTTATATATTTATGTTGACTGAACCGACCGATTACACTTTGTTTGTTTTGGCATTTATTCCCTCATTCAAATCTATAAACTTCCTTTGCAAGAAACCTGTTAAACTGTATAGTCGCATTCCATGCATTACTGGATTTGACAATCTTCGAGTTGGGCGAACCTTCCTTATAGTCCTGATTTCAAACTGAATGAAATGATAACTCCCTTTCTTTCCTTTTATTGACCTAACTCGGCTTTTATACATGTCGACACTTTTAAGCATTGATGTTTATATTAGACCAACACATCACTTTGTTTCCTTTCGATGAGGTGAAGTCTTATGACTGCAATCTTGTTCATGCAGGACTACAAGTTTGATACTTCAATTGTATGTCATATGTTGTCAAGGTGTGATGAATTGCATTTCATTTCTATAAGACTTGATGGGTTAGAACTTCACCAATTGGCACATCATCAGCAGCAGGCCCTCACAGACCTTCAATGGTCCGGGGTCCCTAGGTCCAGAGATTCATAGACTTTCAAGTCCGAAGTCTCTTGGATTTAGGGATTAGCTTGCATAGAGCTTCTTTATCAGAGAGTCATATCATACGGAGCTTCATCAACAGTAGGCCCTCGCAAACCTTCAATAGTTCGGGGTCCCTAGGTCTAGAGCTTTGTAGACTTTTAGGTCTGAGGTCTTTTGGATTTAGAGATTAGCTTGCATAGAGCTTCTTCACCAGAGAGTCACACCATGCGGAGCTTCATCAATAGTAGGCCTTCGCAGACCTTTAATGGTCTAAGGTCCCTAGGTCCAGAACTTTGAAGACTTTCGGGTTCGAAATCTCTTGGATTTAGGGATTAGCTTGCATAGAACTCCTTCACCAGAGTGTTACAACATGCAGAGCTTCATCAACAGTAGGCCCTTGTAGACCTTCAATGGTCCGGGGTCCCTAGGTCCAGAGCTTCATAGACTTTTGGATCTGAAGTCTCTTGGATTTAGAGATTAGCTTGCATAGAGCTTCTTCACTAGAGAGTTACAACATGCAGAGTTACATCAGTAGCAGGCCCTCGCAGACCTTCAATGGTTCGGGGTCCCTAGGTCCAGAGCTTCATAGACTTTCAGGTCTGAATTCTCTTGGATTTAGAGATTAGCTTGCACAGAGCTTCTTCACTAGAGAGTTATGGCATGCAGAGCTACATCAGTAGCAGGCCCTCGTAGACCTTCAATGGTCCAGGGTTCCTAGGTCCAAAGCTTCATAGATTTTCGGGTCCGAAGTCTCTTGGATTTAGAGATTAGCTTGCATAGAGCTTCTTCCCAGAGGACTTGATGCACAAAGCTTTCTTCTCTTTGATTTTGTTGTCATCTTCTATACCTCCTCCATCAAAGAAGAAATTGCCTCAAGGTGGAAGGTTAACAAACCCAGAAGACCTAACTTTGAAGAGATCTCCCTACTTTCCTTGTAGAATGCTCAACACACTAGTGCTTGTATTTGAAAACTTTTGACAAGTCCCCGTTGTTAACACAGAGCTGAATAGAAGGAGCTCTTTGAACCTCTCCAACCAAAGGGAGTTGTCATGGATCATGCAATGCTAGAGTCTTCTATTTCTTTTAAAAGTTTGCTGGTCTTCTGGAAGATCAAATAAAATGATCATTCATTTAAAATTTAAGGGATAAGATTGCTCGACTTCTTCAGGGGAGCTTGTTGCAAAGATTTCTACACACATGAGTGGATGTCTATGACCAAACTGCCCATGGTGACAAGATTCTTGAAGAGGTCTATCATCCCGACATGTTGCCATTTGTCCAAGAGGTTGGTTCCTCGTCATCATGTGGAGAACAGTACCTTGCTTATAGAGGTAGAGTTAAACATGCTCCAGCTAAGAAACAAAAGGAGGCGGAAATTGGCAAATCTAGCTATTGAAGTGATGCATATGAATTGAAAAAGTCCTTTTTCCAGCAACCAAAGTATTCAAACCATAGTTGACATGACTTCCACTAACAACAAGAAACCCCACATTGATGTAATGTCTTGTACCTTTGAGGAGGAACAACAAAGAATAAAGGAGCAATAATAAAAGTAGGTGGTGCATCACTTTTCCTTAACCTCCAAAGACAATACTCTAGCAAGAAGCAGTAGAAAGATAGTGAAGCACTTGTAGTGGAAAAGCTCAGCATGGCGAGTTGACACGATTAAAGGCAACCAACAAGCAAGAGATGCAAGTCAATGTTAAGTGACAACACAACTTGTAGAAGCATCCATTGCTCTTTGTAAAAGTATATTTAATTATGTAAAACTCCAAGAATTGGTCATTCTCTTGTAAATGAAACAACTTCTACATTGTAGTCAAATGATGTTGGAAATGGACTTGATATTTCCTTCTTTTTCTTCTAAAAAAGAAGTTCTCATATTTTACATTTGTTTTGCCGGTCATAGTTTGCTCATGCGGGCTAGGAGCATTACAATGCAAAAGACTTTTTTTTTTTGTCGTTCACAGTTTAGGCTCATGCGGGCTAGGAGCATTACAATGCGAAAGACTTTTTTTTTGTCGTTTACAGTTTAGGCTCATGCGGGCCAAGAGTGTTACAATGCAAGAGACTTGTTTTTTTTTTGTTTTGTTTTCTCATTCACAGTTTAGGCGCTTGCGGGCCAAGTGCATTACAATGCAAAAGACCTTTTCTTTTGTTTTTGTCGCTCACAGTTTAGGCTCATGCAGGCCAGGAGCGTTACAATGCAAAAGACCTTGTTTTTGTTTTTGTCGTTCACAATTTAGGCTCATGCGGGCCAGAAATGTTACAATGCAAAAGACTAAGGGTAGTACATCTTAAGGTATTTTCCATTAATAAGCCCAAGACGTAGACCCTCTGGCATGACAAGGAGATAAGCACCATTATTGTAGACTTCTTTCACCATGTGAGGTCCATCCCATTTAGGGTCAAATTTCCTTCCTCAACGGTGTGAGAGAATGATAGGTCGTCGAACAACAAGGACAAGATCTCCTTTCTGAAAGGAGTGAAGACAAACCTTCTTATTGAATGCACGAGCCAAACGAGCTTGGTAGCACTTTATCCTTTGTTGAGCTTTTAACATCTTCTCGTCTAGCACTTCGAGCTCAACTAATCGTAGTTTTGCATTTTCATCTTCTGTAATTCCCTCTTGGATAGCATCCTTAGGGAGTTCATTTGTCTCTCTAGGGGAAGTACAACTTCTACACTATATACTAAAGCAAAAGGAGTTGCATTTGTAGCGGTGCGGTAAGATGTCCGATAAGCCCATAAGGCCTCATCCAAACATTCATGCCAATCTTTCTTGGACTTGGACATAATCTTCTCAAGTAATTTACAGAGAGTTTTGTTGAAGGCCTCTACAAGTCCATTGGCCACTACATTATACATGGTTGAAAACCTCTTCTTAATGCCAAACTTGTCACAAAACTGTGTCACTAATGCTGCTGAGAATGGCTTCCCATTATCTATGATTATGTAACGTGGAACACTGTAACGATAGACAATGTGAGTCCAGAGAAAGTTGACAACATCTTCTTTCTTTACTTCTCGAAGAGGAACCACTTCATCCCATTTGGAAAAGTAATCCGTTGCTGCTAGGATGAAGAGGTGCTAGTGAGAAGACTTAGGCAAGGGACCAACCACATCAAGTCCCCATGCATCAAATGGCCATGATGCAACTGTAGGATGTAGAGGTTCTAGTGGTTGGTGAATTAAATCCCCATGAATTTGACATGCTTGACATTTTTTGGCATATTCACTTGTCTTATACCATTGTTGGCCAATAGAAGCCCATTCGCTTAAGGCGATTATGGAGCTTAAGTCTTGATTGATAAGCACCACAAACTCCTGAGTGTGCTTGGTCAACTGCACTCTGGACTTCCTCTCCGTGGATACACCTCATGTAGACATCATTGAAGGAGCGTTTGTAGAGGTTTTCATTGTAGTATAGGAAACGAGGTGCTCGATGTCGTATCTCAACTCTATGCTTAGAATCTTCGGGCAACTTCCCATGCTGCAAATAGTCGATGAAGGGTTGTCTCCAGTCCTCAACATCTATAGTGAATACAGAAGCCACATTGCTTTATTGCTCTATCTCTTCTTGAGGTGACTTAGGGGGGAGACCCCATTTTGCACAAACGGGTATTGTTGTTGTTTCATCACCTGTGAGTGCTAAGACTACTGCTAGATTGGCAAGGGCATATGCTTGCTTGTTTTCGCTTCTGGGTACATGTTCAATGGTAGCATGTTCGAACTCCTTTAGTAATTGGATTGCATAAAGGTGATAGGGAACTAGGTTGTCCTTACGCACCTCATACTTTGTCTTCAATTGGTTGATTACCAATTTCGAATCCCCATAGACTGTGAGGTAGTGAATTTCCAAGTCAAGAGTCATTTCTAAGCCAATGATTAAAGCTTGGTTCTCCACCATGTTGTTAGAGCAAAGCTCAGTTAACGCAAATGCATATGTAAGGATTTCTCTGAGGCGAGACAAATACAACACCGACACCCGTACTATCTTTGCGTGTTGCTCCATCGAAAAACATCAACCATGCTGGTAAGATGTCTATACAGAAAACCTCTTCATCAAAAAAGTCTTCGGAGAGTTCCCAATCTGCTAGAATAGGATGATCTGCAAAGAAGTCTGCCAGTGCCTGTCCTTTCATAGCCTTATGTGGGATATAGGTGATGTCAAATTCTAACAAGAGGAGAGCCCATTTAACTAATCTCCTTGAAAGTACAGGTCGTGTCATGATGTACTTGAGGGGGTCTGCTCTTGAGATAAGGTGGACAGTATGTGCCAACATGTAATGCCGTAACTTCTTCGTGGCAAAGATGAGATCAAGACAAGTCTTCTCTATTGGTGAATAGTTCAACTCGGCTCCTATTAGTGTTCGACTGAGGTAGTAGAGTGCATTTTCTTTCCTTTCCTCATTGACTTGTGCCAACAAGGCTCCCACTGATTGCTCTTATGCAGCGATGTATAAGATGAGTGGCTTCTCAGGGATTGGTGCGACAAGTACTGGGGGTTTGAAAAGGTATTGCTTTATGCTCTCTAAGGCATTTTTGCATGCATCATCCCACTCAAATGGGACATCATTTTTCATCATCTTGTTGAATGGTTGACAACGTCCAGTTAGGTTGGAGATGAACCATCGAATGTAAGTCAGTCATCCTTGGAGACTCTTCAACTCTTGTAGGTTCCACGGCTCTGGCATGTTTTGGATGGCATCAATCTTTGACTAATCAATTTCAATCCCTCGATGGCGAACAATGAACCCGAAGAACTTGCCTGAGGTGACACCAAATGCACACTTGAGAGGGTTCATCTTTAGTTGATATCTCCTTAGCCTATTGAAGATGCTACGCAAATCATCGAGATAGTCTTCTCTCTTCTTAAACTTGACAACCAAGTCATCGACGTAGCACTCGACCTTCTTGTGAAGAATGCCACCGAAGATCCGCTGCATCGCGCACTGGTACGTAGCACCGGCATTCTTAAGCCCAAAATGCATCACTTTGTAACAGTAGATCCCTTTGGTGTTCGGAAAGTCATGAGTTCTTCATCCTTAGATGCCATGCAAATTTGATTGTATCCAGATGAACCGTCCATGAAGGATAATGCCTCGTGGCCAGTACTTGTATCTACCATGAGTTCAGTGATAGGCAAAGGAAAGTCATCTTTTGGGCGAGTTTGATTTAGGTCTCAGAAGTCAACACAGACCCAAATTTGACCATTCTTCTTTCTCATAGGGACAATGTTTGCAATCCAATTTGAATACTTCACCTCCCGAATGAAACCAGCTTCAATGAGCTTGTTGATTTTTGCTTCAATTTGCGGAATCAACTCGGGCCAAAATCGACGTTGTGCTTGCTTGATTGGTCGTACCCCGTGCCTAATAGAGAGGTGGTGAACAACAACCTTTGGGTCTAACCCTGGAATTTCCTTGTATGTCCAAGCAAAGACATCCTTGTGCTCCTAAAGTAGTTTGAAGTATTTGGCTTCTTCAAGGCTAAGGGGTGCACTGATGTAGATAGGTCTAGGTTCCTCTTCAGTGCCAAGGTTCAACTCCTTCAGGCCATCCACTGTTGCTTGGCCTCCTTCTTCAAAGGTAGGTGGAGCAGGCTCAAGTTCTTCATCTGAAGAAGTGCTTGACAGATCTTCGTCCTCCTCCTCAATGGTGATGTGATTAACTGAGACAATGTCTTCATCCTCAATTAGCCCTTCACTTTGTTCTTCCATGTCTTGTCCTGGTTGTCTAACTGTCAATAGTCTGTTGTCTAATTGTCAATGTCTCATTAGAGGAAACTTCCAAGTTCACCACCCTCTTCATACGATAAGGAATAACACTCCGAGGCTCTGACTTCTTTGTAGCAATGGCGCACTGTAGCCTTTGACTTTGTTGTTGGCCCTCTTTCTTTATATTGGCACCCTTGGGCCCTATGCGGGAGAGTACTGAAGTCCTTTGTGGTTGAGAAGATGACGTTGGAGCAGCATCTTGTCCTCTAAGCCTGTAAAGCTGATTGTCTTTCTCTCGGTTCTCCTAGCCAGTCGAAGATTGAACTCCGTTGTGTATGCTTCTTTTCCTTCTTATCCACCACTTCTATAGTGATGTGGTTGGATAATGCCTTCCTCCATGAAATTTGAGTTGGTGGATTTTGATGGTATCCTAAGCCAACATTTTGCTGAGGAATGTGGGAGCCTCCACTTTGTAAAGCTCTTTGCATCTTTGTTAGGCCATAGGCTTGTCCACTTGTAAGGATTGACTCAAAGTCCCCTAACTGACGATTTTCACCTTCTTTCTAACCTACCTTTTCAAGGAGCTTCTCAGCGTTGGTGTCAAACCACCCTTCTTGATGTTGCCCTACTTTACTGGTTGATGAAGCTCGAACAAATCCTTTTAAAGGTGGTTTAGAGACCGATGACTTCAATGCTGTAGAGATTGGAAGCATAAGATCCTTCACGAGAACTTCAATATTGCTCTTTGATATTGGTGTAATGCTTGGTGTAGCCATTACCTCAAAAGGCAGTTGCCCTCCCTTCTCCTCGACTTTGGTGTGTAACGAAGCATGAGGATTGATTGGTTAAAAGAAGGGAAAGTCGATGGTGGAGTTGTTCGCAAGGTAGCAAGTGCATGTTGATTTTGTAGATGCTCCTTGTCACCACTTGAAGATGCAGTTTCTTCTTCATGTGTCATGTTTTCCTTTTCCTTCCAAACCTTCATTGCGTAAGATTTTGGCATAGAGACCGGAAAATCTTCTGAGATGGCCTTATCAGCATAGAACTTTGTGTCAGCAAAATGTGCTTCAGTTTTGTTGAAAGGCTCTGGCTCAGCGACTACTTTCCTCTGTGTTCCATTATGGTAGTATTTGAAGCATTGGTGCCACGTCAAAGGAACCACTCCTGTCTCATGCAATCTCGAGATGCACCATGCCCACGACACATTGTCCCTTTTGATTAAAACCTTGGATTGTCAACTTGCTCTTTAGCAATTCATCCTTGTCAATCCCAGGTTGTTTCATAGTGGAGACTGGAATGATGTTGATAGCAAATCCACAATCAATGAGGATGCATGACATCTTCTGTTCACGAACATATCCAGCAACATACAAGGGTCTGTTATGTAGACGTGACCCAAGTTGTAAATCCTCATCTGTAAAGGTATTTGTCGCCATCCAATCCGTGCAGTTGTCCCCTTTTGCTACTTTGCTTTGGTACTTGTTGGGGAGGATCAGGGTCTTTGCCATTGCAAAGCGAGCCTTCTGCGGTAGTTGTAGCAGTTGGGTAAGGCTTAAGTGGGATGGCAGTTCCTTCGGTTGCTTTATTACTTCTTCGTTACACATGGGGTGCTCTTGAAGAAGCCTTGTCATGTCTTTCTCCTCGTCGGATGAATCTTCTTCAATTGATGGTGATGTTTCCTCTTCGTCAACTGTCACTATGTATATCGCTACACATTCCTCTGAAAAAAGTTATCTTGGCATGAACTCCCAAAGGGTTACTGGAGTTGGATGAGGCTATTTTAACACTTCCTCCTCACTAGCTGGTGGTACCTGAAATGCTTTCTTCTTCAACACTTTCTTCTTCTTAGAGGCATTGTGTATTCGCCATCATTTAGTCCTCTTTGGTCTAGTTGACGTAGGGACGATGGGACGAGGGGTCTTATTCTTATGTCGGGAGACAATGGTCCATCCGATCTCATCTTGAGGAGATGTTTCTAATTCACTTAGTAGATGGAGATAGTCTTGCCCCTATTCAAAATGATTCCTTCGGGTTTGTATCATACCTTCTACTTGGGTTTTTTGCTGGTGAAGGTGGACCACCCATCTTCTATCTCATCTTCCGAAACAGATGACTCTTCCCAATAGTCCAAGTCATCAGTCATCAGCTCATAGAGAGTTGGGATGTCGGGATTCCCGAACCTCGGCATGTTAGGATAAGCATAGAAAGTGGTCACCTCTTGATTAACAATAAAATGGATAAGAATTGCCCCCACTAGGAGGGATGTTGTAGGAAACACCATTATTGGGGGTCTAGCTACCTTGCCCCCAGTCTCCATATTTGAGGAGAATCTACTGAGTTGTGCTGTGGTGTTGACTTCCCTTTGGTGGGTGTAGAATTCCTTGAGGTCTGGACACTCGCTAAAGCTTGAGTAGAGGAGGAAGAACCTATAGAGGGTTGTAGTGGTACTGGGTTAAAAGACCCAAAAGTCACTATAGTGACGTTAGTAGCAGCAAAATTATCACCAAGATCTAACTCGACCTTTCCTTGTTCTGTAAGATGAAGTATTTTGTCCTTCAGGACAAAACACTTTTCAGTTGGATGACTTATCATCCGATGGTACTAGCAGTACTTGGGGTCAATCACACGTCCTTGCTCTTCAAGTCGCTTGGGTGGTGGAAGCTCAATCAACTTTGATTGGAGTAGCTGGCTAAGCATTTCTGGAATGTCGGAGTTAGGGAATGGATACTCCTTCTCTTCTAATTCCTTCAAAGTAGGCATAGACTTCTCTTGGCCTTGGTTTGCAAAAGATTTCACTTTGATCTCCGTCTTCTTCTTCTTGTCGGAGATCTTAACTGGTGCAGTGGTAGTGTTCATGACTTCCTTTCCTTTGGAGGAGGAGGTCTTAAGGTCCTTCTTGACATATTTCTTTCCTTCATTCTTTTCACGAGGATCACTTAGTTGAGTACTTCCATGCTTGGCTATCTGGATCTCCAAGTCATGAGCTCGAGTAGCTAACTCTTCAAAGGTTGTAGGCATGTTCCCTTTAAGGCTGTAGAGTAGTCCCCAATGCATCCCTTGGACGCATGTGTCTATTGCAGAGGATTGGCTTATTTGTTCCTTGCACTGAAAGGCGAGGTTCCTCCACTGCTCAATGTAGTTGTTAATGGACTCATCCTTTCTTTGCCTTGTAGTGGAGAGAGTTCTGGAAGTCCAATAGTTCGTTGTGTACAATAGAAGCGAGTGGGGAATTCTCTCTCAAGCTGGTCCCAATTGTCGATGGAGTTGGGTTGGAGGTCGGTGTACCAATCAAATGCTATAGACTTGAGGGAGCGAACAAACTATTTCACCATTTGATCATCGTAGGTTCCCACGTTGTTGCAAGTCTCGATGAAGTGGGCTATGTGCTACTTCAGATTGCCTTTCTCGTCGAACTGTTGGAACTGAGGAGGTTGGTAGCTGACTAGCATGCACATCTCATCAATGTGGCGAGTGTATGGTTTGGCATACACTAGAGAGGTCTGTGGAACTCCTCCATATTGAGCCCTTATGGTGTCAACGATCATGTACTGGAGTTGTTGCACTGTTAGAAAAGTGACAGAAACTTGGTGGTGTCTTGCATCATGTTCTGCACTATGACCCGATCATTCTCCTCTTATTGCTGCTTTTGTTGCTCTTTGAGGATGGGAGTCATTGGAGGAGTGAATCCTGGAGGGTGGGAAGGTCCTTGACTGGACTTTGGTTGGCAGTTTTGTATCTCCAATTTGTTCATCAGGAAGGCAATCTAGAGATCCTTCTCAGCATTGGAGCTCTTGAGGTTGTCAATAGCTTCAACCATCTTCTGGAGTCGTTCTTCCATCGCCGCGACTTCTGTCATCATCACTAGTACGATGCCATTAGAAGCAGAGTAGGAGTTGTGTGATGGAGAGGAGTAAGACTCTGTCCTCGACATAGTGCTATATTGGTCATCGTGGAGAAAGTGTTTCTTTCCTTTCACATCAATGTTTGGAGATTTGAAGAGGCTTTCCTTCTATAGAGTAGTTGCCTTGGTGATTTTCCGTGTAGGAAGCTCCGCTGGAGACGATAGCTGCACTTTGTTGGATTTCGCCATGGCACGTATGATAGGACGGTTGTAGGAAAAACCAAAAGCGCCAGAGGACTTGTGGAAGGAAGTTGCAGCCTTCTTAGTAGCCATTGGATGACTACTGCAGTTGTCGACTCGAAAGATGAGAGGAAGAGAGTGTCCCACCGGGAGTGCCAGAAATTTGTTGACATAAATTTCATGTATTTCAATTAACACAAAATATGGAGACAAATTACAAAAACAAATTTGTAATAAAGAAAACAAACAAGGGAATGAACTCTCTTTGATTTCTGCTTGATGACGTGAGCAACCTCTGATTGACGGTCGAATTTGGTGAAGACGAGGGCCGTTAGCGTGTTTCTCAAACTTCTTGAAATGTTGATGTACATTTTCTTAATTTTGGTGCTTTGGGAGATTTGGTGTAGATTTCTTCACTCCGGGCTTCGCGCTTGATCAGCTGTAAAGTATGCTTCTCTATGAAGGGCCCTTTTGTGGTGGTTTGTGTCTCGTCCAAAATTATTACCCTTGGCTAAGCGGTCCTTGAAGCGTAGCTTTAGGTGTCAAATCAACAAAGAAGCTGATTAAACCAACAAAAGGATGTACCGCTAAGAGTGAATAACCTAGAGAAAATGATTTTCTAAAAATAAAAAGATGAGCAAAAATATTTGAATAAAAGTAACGATGATTAAATGAT
>NW_010729120.1:3953426-3986464 GCF_000365185.1 Nelumbo nucifera | reverse complement strand
ATTTAAATCTCTCAAGGAATCAAAGTAAAATAACAAGTAAAACTCATCGATCAAGATCCTCCCTAGCCTTGTCGAAGCTTTAGCCACGCTTGGACATCATTCTCCCCTCTTCTCCTCTATGAAAGAATGAGAAAATAATGCCAAAATAACCTCTGCAAGTCGTCCCTTTTTTGTCAGATTTTTTTTCCTTTTTATTATGATGCCAAGCTCCTCAATCTACTTAGCCCGGATCCGCTTCTTATCCCCCAATTTTCACTTGGATAGGGATTGATTTAGAAGAAGTTATCAATAGATGAATTGTAGCCCTATCTCTTATCTATCCATAGCCTCAATAATCATTGAATTTTAACATTTGTAGAGAAATATATGCCCAAAATACCAGACCCTATTCAGAGTAAAACGGGAAACGAATCAACACTCATACTTGGGTCATTGAACTTGGGTTTGGGTTTCTTGGACCTATGTTTGGKCTTTCTTCCACTCAGTTATTAATTCTTTCAGCATAAAAATTGCACAAATAATAAAATTGACACTTATAAAATTATTATGAAAAAATATTATTTTTAAGCTCTTTATTTTACAAATGTCAATTGTTGAGCACACTTTAGATATACATTTTCATGCTTTCATTAGTTTGATATTCTTTGGAGAGCTTGAATCCAAGTGTTGTAGAGAATGAAGAACCTTTTCCCTTCTTTATTCTCTCTTGATCTTGTAGTTGCTGGAGGTTGCAGGAGCTTGTGATTGCTTGAAATCTTCAGTGTTAGTGTTTGAGAGCTTCTTACAGTGTGATTCTCTCAAAATGAAGAAAAATGGTCATTTCTTCCTAGGCAAGGCTATTTATAGCCAAGGGTTAAGGCTGCCACCTCAGCCTACTTAGCTAACCAATCCCATGTGAGTGGGGTGTTGGGTTAGTATTAACTCCTATACATGCACCTTTATGTAGGAGTTAGTGGTCTTGCCAATGGGACCACCCTATTACAATAGGAGATGGGCCAAATTGGACTTAATACACTTGGATCCTTAGGCCACCAAGACCTATTTATGTAGACTTGGAGCCTTGGGCCCATGGAGGCCCATATTATTTAGAGATTGTCATGTAAATTAAGCCAATTTATTTGGCTTAAAAAATTCACGTCTACAAATATATTTATAAATAAATAAATAATATATATTTGTGTATTATATATTCATGTTTATAAATATATAACATATATCGGATAGGATAGGGGTGTCAATTGGACTGGATTTGGTCTAATCTAATCCAGTTCAATGAATATTTTGGACTGGTCCAGAGATTGTCCAATTTGTTCAAATTCTTGTTAATTTAGATTGGTTTCAACTCAAACTTGGTCCATTGACACCTATGTTCTTATGTTCTATCAATGAACCAGATATTAGCTCAATCCAATATAAATTCATTATGGACGGACCAGGTCCAATCCAATATGTCATATTGGTCTATCCAGTCAGTCCAAATTCAATATATCTTATTGGTCCGTCCAATCCATCCAAATGGATTTTGATTTGGACGAAGTCCAACCCAAAACCGGTCCATTGACACCCCTAGGATCGGATAAGGGGTGATTCGAATTTGATCCGATTCCTAATTAGATTCTATTATCTGATTTGGTCCAATTCAAAGATCCAAACAGGGGTGATCCGAATTTGACCAAATAGGATCAAATCTTGGATTGGGTCAAGATCTGATCCATTTCACCCCTAATTTAATTCAATAGTTAACTTTCTCTTTGTTTTCCCCTTCCTGTAACCATTTGATGCAAGCAGGTTGAGAAAGAGCAATTTTTGGTTTTTTAGTTCTAAGTCCAAACTTCTCTTTGCAATTGATTTGGATGAAACTGCTTTCAACTTGTTTCATTCGTGTTAATCTTAAGCAAGCTGCCCAAAGGATTGAACCCCACTATCCCCTAGAGACATTTTCAGTTATGTGGTTGAAAATGTTGTTCATTTGTACAGTCATGGAAAATAGCTTTGAAGATCTTAGAAGGATAATGTAATGACGAATTCCTTGCAAATGTACTTATAAGGGTGTGTTTGGTTGCAATGCAATTTTATTTGTAGTAGTACAAATGTATGGGAGTGCAATTGTGCAAATGAAAAAAAAAATGCAAAATATGGTTTAATTTTGTTTTAGATTTTACTTTATTCTGCTTTAGGTCTTACTTCATTTGTACTGCAACCAAACAAAGTAAGGTAAAATTTGAAACAAAAATAAATCTAAATTTATACCCAAAACATTTGCATTGTTATAGTTTTGCATTAGTGCAAATTTATTTACACTGCAACCAAACATAGCATAAGACATTGAAATAATTTGCTTGAAGTATCTAGCGCTGCATAGCTCTATTTGGTTGGAGCTAAACGCCCTTGACAATGTCCTCAATTTGTGCCTTGCACCTTTTCTCTTTTATCATTTTCTATTCTTAGGCCTTATTTGTTTTTTAGGCTTAGATTGGAAGGAGTACAAATACAAATATGTAGAGTGCAAAACCTTGCTTGTATTTTGTATTATTTTATATGTATTTGCACTTAAATATTTGTTTTTGTATTATTTGGAAGGTACACATTTGTACCTTCCAAACTAAGCATCAGGAGCCTATTTTTTCAAGTAAATACACTTATTCAGACCTAGGGGTGCTCATGGTTTGGTTGGGCCTAATATTGAAACCGAACTGGTATGACTGGTTTCTGAAAAATCAGTAATCGAAACTGAACCAAAGTCGATCGATTAACCAGTTGACCAATTCGGTTAACCGTCGATTTGGCTCGTTGTTTTTTTATTTTTTTAATTTATATTATATATTATAAAAATATATATAAATATATAATAAAAATTCATTAACCAAAACCGAACTGATACCTTCAATTTTTTAAAAATACCAAACCGACAGATTCAATTAACCGAATTTTTTATTCGATTCAGTTTTTTGGTTTTTCTTGCTCACCCCTACCCACACCCAACCCCAATAACACTACAGGCTAGTGGGGGCTAAGAAAAGAAATAGTGAATAATTTCGTAATAATAAGTGTTGGGAAATGGGGTCACTAAAACTTGGAAGAGAAGCTCTGAGGCGTGTCTGAAGATACTGTCTTTATAACGTTATTTGCCCCTGCTCAGTTCTACTGAATTTGCTGTTGAATTACAGGCAAATCCATTCCTAGGATACAACAGAGCCTTAGGCGAAAATCTGCAACTAGCAAAATTGAAAAATCTCCAAAAAACCTTTCCGTAAGACAGTAGCAGATCGGACAGAGAGAGAGACAGTGATTTTCAAAATTGTATATGTGCAAGTGCTTGATTCAAGCTCTTTAAATAAATTCTGAAGAATCATGAAACAGAGGAAGGTGCCATGTGCAAATGTATTTTTTCATGTAATTGACCGATCAAACCCCATTAAATTTAATCTCTAATGAGATTAAAATCCAACAATAAGAGCCCAAATAGATTTCCATCAACCAACCATTTTTTGAGATCGTATCTTGGAAGAAACGAAAATTGCTCAAGCAAATGGACTTTTAGAACTTAGGCTTTAAAATACAGTTACATACAGCCCACGTAGATTGAAGATAGAAGATTTGAAGCCAAAACGAACATTATATGGGGGGAGAGTAGAGAGTCAAAACCACAAAAACATCACGAGCCGATCGAATCCTGAAACGTTAAAGTGTTGGGTCCCACATTGCCAGCTCCTCTCATCTCAAATTCCTTGATTAACTCAGGATCAACGTTCTCCTCCGGCTCCCATGTAGCCTCCTCGATGTCCGCCCACTTCACCAGATACTCTTTCTTACCCTCCTCCCCGTCCCTCTTATCCACCACTGCTTCCGCCACGGCGTATTCTAGCCCTGCCTCGAAGTCCTTGATCAGATCCTCCGCGACCAACCCAGCTTTGACCCACTCATTGTCTCCACCGTCCTTCCACTTGATCAAATACTCCACCTTATCGCCCTTCCCTCTCTTCTCCAGTATCTCCTCCACCTCTGCGTACTCGTAGATCGACTCCTCCAACGCCCTTATCACATTTTCAAGCCCTAACCTCCTAGCGAACTGCACCGGGTTCCCCCTCGGCGTCACCCCCAGGATCTCCCTCGCAAGATCCAACGGCGTACGTCCCCTATCGTCCTCCACCTCGGTGTCCGCCCCGAGCTCTATCAACAGCCGGACTACGCCCGGCTTGACGTAACCAGCGGCCATGTGGAGGGCAGTCAGACCACCACTGTTGTCCTTGTGGTCAATGCTAGCGCCAGCCGCAGCTAGAAGCCGTACGCAGGCTTCGGAGCCGAGACCTGACACGAAGAGGAGCGCAGTACGCCCATCTTCGTCTACTGCGTCGACATCCCTAGTGCCCAATTGCCCTTCTTCGTCGTCGTTGTTGACTGCCAACAGTTGTCGAAGGGCAGCCTCGTCAGCTTTCTTGGCAGCGGTCCACCAAGGGGTCTCGTACTCGGCGATGACGTCTTTGGCGATGTTCGTAGCGGGTACCCATGAAGGAGTATGGCCGTCTTTCCATTCGATTAGATATTCCATTCTCG
Source organism: Nelumbo nucifera (assembly GCF_000365185.1). Next base: position 3,981,910 of record NW_010729120.1, on the reverse strand, counting down.
TACCGCCTTCGACGGCTCTGCTTCCGATTATCTTATTTACTTCGCCGTAGGATTCGTCTTCTTGGATTTCTTGGTCTTGAAATTGAAACTTCGATTGGTTTCCAACGGCGGAGGCTCTGAAGTTGAATCGACGGGCAGGGTGGGAGTGGTGAGGGAGAAAATTGAATCGACGAACAGAGGGGAAGTGGAGAGGGATAAAGGTTGGAGGTGTCGTGATTTGAGATGAGAAGGTAGGTTTAGATGGGAGCTTGAGACGAGAGAGAGATGGATTTACGAAGAGAGCGTCCATCGAAAATGGCTGTTGTCTGGCTTGTGGGATCGGAGGGTATCAGTTTTCTTCAGTCTCAGTCTGAGAGGTTGATTTGATTCCGGATCCTTCTGCTTTGTGTTTGGGCGTATTTTCTTTAGATTTTTGAGGATAAGAAACCCCATCCTCGCGTTCCGCTGTTTGTCCCGGGATGGATGTTTTTGCTTTGGATAAATTTCTTAAATTACCCTTAATATTTAAGAAATTTTTTAAATTATTTCTATTTTCTGACAATTGACTAAATCTGCTCCTTGAAACAAACAGCCATCCCAAACGTCGCCTCTCACGTAAGGATTTGACTTTCACCCCATAAAAATAGGGAGAATGACGGTTCAGCGGGGTCAGAAATTTTACCAAAATACCCCTGAACGTCGACGCCTAAAGAAATTTGTCCAGGTCTCCGGTCTTCTTCGTTTGTCCAGGTGTCCAATTCTCATGTCTGGTAAGAGTATGTAGGAGGGATGATCGAAGCTTTGCTACAACTCGGTCTGATTACTATGTCTCAAAACACCAGATTGCTGCTGGAATCCATTAGTAGCCCAAATGTGTTGTTTCTACCAATATACGCACCTGAAACTGTAAGCGATAATGGTCGAATTGCTCTATTCGACTCTTTCATCTTATTTATATAGATTACAAAGATGGAATATACAAGGATTGAATTCTATTTCATTTAGGACAGGAATAGATGTAATCCTATTTAGGATACTTATCTTACTAGGATAAGAATATAAAAATAATTTACAAAGATAATTATTACTAGGATAAGAGTTATCCATTACAAAAATGATTAATAGAGTATGAAAAGGAATAGGATATAAAGAGAGGTTAGGAGTCCTGGATACGTGCATGTATCATTATCGCTTATAGAAATATTCGATGATAACACAGAACAAACTTCAGTGTTATTGCTTACAAAAGAAATCTGTGGTATGATCAGAAATTCTAATGCACAAGTACAAACATAATAGACTTCAGACACCCATTTGAAAAGAGCAACTTTCTTGACTCCTAACTTGTAAATCTCACTAGTGGAGCAACTTATTTGGCTCCTAATAGGGCTATTCATAATAATGCCCAACCTGACCAAATCGACCAATCCAAACCGACCCAACTCAAGTCAGTTGGGTTTTCATCAGTACCGGTCGGTTTTGGGTTGGGCAAATATATAAATTGATATTTTGGGTTGGTTTCGGTTTTTTTGTATGAAAACCGAAACCAACCCGACCCAAACCGAATTAATCTTCTACTAGTTCGGTAGTTCCTAGTTTGAGTAGTTTTCTATTTAACTATAACTAATCTTCTACTAGAACTAGAAGGTTTATTAGGCAATTACAATTAGAATAGGCAATCTATCCTAGTTTCTAACTTTCTATAATCTTTTACACCAAATAGGCAACCCATTAGGCAATTACAATTAGAATTCAATTAGGTATCCTTTTATACAGGAGCAAAACCGATACCGACCCAACCCGACTCAAACCGACCAGGTCGATTTAGCCTATCAGTGGGTCAGTTTCAGTTTCCACCTCAGGTAACCCGACCAGGTCGGGTCGGTTGGGAAAACCCCAATAAACCAACCCAACCCGACCCGTGAACACCCCTAGCTCCTAACTCATAAACCTCCTTAGTGGAGCAATCACACCAAAATACTCTATCAAATGTATAGGCAACCAAATATATGGATCGTTCAGCAAGATTGTTCTCGATGATGCACGATCTGGCAGTTCCTTGCTTTAAGGCAGTTCAGATGCTGAGATGGCGAGTTTGTTGGGTCGATCTACAAAAAGACAGTATCAGAGTACTTGGATTGCTTTACCTGGGTCGAGCACTCCAATGCTTAACTCAACGAAATATATTGGAGAGCTAGAGTATTGTGAGAGCTAAATCACACATACCTTCTCTAAGGGAGGGGATGCCTATATATAGGCGTAAGAAACCAGGAGCTTCTTGTAACGTGCTTGAGATTCCAGAGAAACCGTGTCCGCCATGTTCAGAGTAGATCACTCAGCCAGATATAAAATCCACATAGAGATAAAGTTTGTTCGATCAACTCCGATGTGGATAATGCGAAAAGATGGATCTAACAGTCAAGCATCGTGATTCCAGAGAAGTCGGAGGCGATGACTTACTTGTAATGCGAGTCGGCCACCACGTCTTATAGGTTGCCAATAGCATTCTAACCAATTCGGCAGAGAGGTGTTAAGCCAAAGTGCCTACATGGTGCCGAGGTGTTAAGCAATGGTTCAAGGTCGTCAGGTGGCTTAATATCACACTGTAGGGCCAAATCGCCCCTCACCAATTCCTACAAATAATAGTGTTATCGTTAATGCATTCTCAACCTAACACATAATGTCTTGCAATCTCCTTTGCATTTAGTGGCCTCAACCTCACAAAAACAAAAATCTTCTCCTCCCGGGTGCCTTTCTCCCGCGTCTTCTCCCATGGCATCAGCTCCTCCCCCACCAATAACTCCCATATATCACCCCTATTGTCGCGGCTCAGCTTTTCCTCTGCTCCATTGAAATGTGAGATGGTTCAAATGATAAAAGTGAGGTCGTTGGCCGTACACAACATTAGGCCCCCTTGGCCCTTGCAATTGCAATGTCTGCAACAACTACCTCAAATGGTCTCGCATTCCAGACTTTCTTAATCGGTCCAAAAGATGCAACTTCTTTCTCTTCTTCAAATTGTTGCTTCTACAACTACCTCCCAAATGGGAGTCTGAGTGTGCTCCTCCATGGCATAGGGAAGGGTGGAGCCGACTAGGAAGCAGTGAGGACGGGGCCCAAGTGATACATCAGGTGGACGACGAGCCCTCGTACTTCTTCAAGCTTTCAAACTCGAGAGCAGTAGTGTTGCTACTAGTTTATTTATGAGACCATGGGTGTCATCCGACTACCGGACTGATGGGGGAGAACATATAGACGATGGTGGTCAATATCAATCCAATAAGCACCGAAACAAGGGGCGCTAAAGACCGGCGAACACTGTTTGTTCAAAATTGAAGCCAAAGTGGAATATCTGAGATTGATCGGGAATGCAATCACATTCGGAACTTTCAAATGATAGAGTCGGAGACGAAGGCGGATGCGGAATCAGAGACAGTGATGAGACGGAGATGGGGTCCGAGTTGGAGTTGGAGTCGGAGTCGGAGTCGGAGACGATGATGGGGTAACAATATTCCCATCGTCAACGACAGTAAAACTCCCGGAAAAGTTCTTTGTAAGGGGTTTTTTCCCTGTTGGCAACAACCCGAACAACTATCTGCCGAGACTAAAATCTGATAAGGAAAACGTTATAGAACAAAGCACCCCATGAACGATTGTTTTGATATTGAGATCTTATCTGTCTTTTAGTTCTTTTTCTTCATTTCATTTTTCCATTGCGCCAATGGAAGCAGGGGTAAAATAGTTGTTCCTTGATTGAGGGAGCAAGGTTTGAGTCTGATAACAGAGGGCGGCTGCTAGAACAAGAAAGGAGGAACCGGGGCCACCATTGCTACGACCAGTGCATCCACCCTTGCTCCAACCCTTTCTCTCTACAGGGGTTTACAAACACTTGCTCTGACCAACGACAGTGGATTCGAGTATCTCTCAGGTCTCAGATCCGGGTTTCTTGCAGATCTAAGAGATACTCAACAAATCTGAGACGAATTATAGAAGGGGAAGAAGAAGGAGAGAGAGAGGCCGGAGGTGAAGGGGTTCACTGCTGCTGTAATGCAGCAGTGATGAAACAGGAGAGAGAATGAAGGGGAGGGAGAGAGAGAGAGTGAGTGAATGAGGGGTAAAATTGGATTTAAAAAAATTATATGTCACATGATGGCACGTATATACGAAATTTGACCGAATAATAACGGATGATAATGACAAAGGCAGAGTTAGTCAATTGTCCAAAACAAAAGATACTTGAAGACAATATTGAAACACTAGAGATATAGTTAGTCAATTTTTTAAACCTTAAGGGAAGTTTTAAGAAATTTATCCTTTTGCTTTTTGGGTATTAAAGATAGGGGAAATTGAATGTGCTAGCGTCACAGTTTAAGGGGTGTTTTCCTACATTAATTGTTTCACTTTTTCTTCTCTGCAGTTAAAAAAAAACACCTATGGTACCGTTTTTTGGTTTGGAAACGAATTGGTTTTTAATGTTTATGGTTAAAAAAGAAATAAATTATTTTCTCAACATGAAAACCACAGAAAACATGTCTAGTTATGTGTGTTTTTGTTTTAAAAGTTGAAATAAAAAACATATGCTTGAATTTCTATTTTAAAGAGGTTCATATAGTTGAAATAAAAAATGAAAATAAAAACATCCCTGTCGTAGGACAGCCCCTAATTTGTAGGGTTAATTGTTATCATTTTTCTACGACCATACTAGAATTGCTATTGTTCAAAAAAATTTTGAATTTTGTATTCCATGATCATGGAATTTCTGATCTTGTAACTAAGAGTACAATTATGCCTAGCAAATGGTCAAAAGTTGTCCATATAGTTCGAAGGCATAGAAACAAAAGGGTAAAATACAGAACTCAATCCTATACTTTGTGGGCAGTGACACTTTGGCCCAGATTAGCATTTTACAGAACTTTGGGCTAAGGCCATTCATATTTTGACAAAAACCCAACCAAAGCCTGTCCAAGTTGCACCCTCCAGTGACACTTTGCCCACCTGAACCTTCAGATTTTAGCACTTTACCCACCTGTTATTCATTAGCATCCTTCATGGACCTTCAGATTCTAGCACAGTAGCACTTTACTCACCTGTTATTCATTAGTATTCCTCAGTTTAGTTTAGAAAAGATTCTTGTGTGATTGTCATGTGTATGTTTAAACATTTCTAAAGCCCTAGACTGCCCTTACGTCATTTATGAGACCATTTTGCAAAAAATTGATAGAATATAAAGAAAAAATAGGAAATTGTAGATAATACAAGAAATATAATGAAAATTGGAGAAAAAAGAGGAAATACAAAAAATAAGAAAATATAGAAATACACTGATAATTACTAAAAAAACTAAAAAACAAGAGAGTGTGCTTTGCATGCCTATTTTCATTATTTTGATATTTTCTTCTCTCAACCCATTAAGCTTGGGCATTTTAGTATTTTGTCATTACCATCAAGCCTATTAATGAAGCAGGGCAGGGTGGCAGTTAGGGGTGATCACTATTCGGTTAAAACCAAAAAACCAAACAAAAAAAATTTGGTTAAATCGGTTTGTTTAATTCAATTCCGGTTTTTAGAATTAGAAAATTGGTTAACTGAATTAATCAAAATTTCTATTATTATATATAATATATAATATATTATACATTTATATGTTAATATATAATAAAATGAAATTTGATTTCAAAATATTATATATATATATATATATATATATATATATATTAACATATATATGTTAATATATAATATTTCGGTTTCGGTTATTTTGATTTTTCTATAATTCAGTTTTGGTTTTTATTTTTTAGTTTGATTTTTAAATTTTTGGTTTATCTGGTTTGTTTTTTAACTGAATAAACTGAATGCTCACCCCTAGTGGTAGTATATGATTTATCCAAAGAAAAAATATAAAAGGATAAAAGGAAAAAAAAAGATAATCACAAACTTATATTTTATGTTCTTGTTATTTCGCAATAGATATGGCAACATTACACTTTGAGAAATTGACAAATTATTGAAATGTTTGAAGGACTAAGAAAATGTATTTGATCATTGGAGTTTTTTTTTTTTTTTTTTGAATTGCCAAATTTAGAAAACTTTCATTCCATTTCAGTAAAGGTTGTGACCCGTTTGTAAGTTAATTGAGCTGCTCTAAAGAAGCTACTAAGCGACTGTTTGGAAGGGTTTTCACACAATTTCTAGCATTACATGAGCTAAGAAACCTAAAAAGTTGTTAAGCCATATTTAGTGAAAAAATAGGCAAACCGAAAATATTCTTAATGAGACAAAATTTGACTTTCCCATGAAGCTATCTTAGGCTATCTTAGATAGCTTCTTTGAAGTTGCTTAATCAACCAAAAACCTCCTAATTAGACCCTCAATGTGTTTGGGAGGTCTTTCATAGTGGCTTTCTGGCTTTGCAAGGTCAGCGCTCCACATGGACAGCCGCCTATAAGCTTTGTTTGGTGAAAAAATCCGGAAATCCCAAATATGTTGTTCAATTAAAAAATTGGTTTTCCAGGAGCTTCTTTGATATAGATACCTCCCTGGGCTGAGGCCTAACCCACATGACTATTTGAGACCATCAACCCACACCAACTTGGGAGCAATTTATAGTAGCTGTTGACAATGGATTCAATGGACCCTTTGGAGGAAACCACATCGTTCGGTTGACTAAGTTGGTGCAGACCTCTAGTGTATAGGATTATTTGGAGAACTTTTCAAAGGTTGTTTAGTTGAGTAAAGGGTTGGACTGAAGAAAACTTGGGTGGATGATTTGTTATTAGAAGAGGAAGAATTGAGTGCTCGGCATAGAATGAGTAAAGTAGACTTTCCCAGGTCGAAACCACCTCCACCAACCCAAACATCAGTTCGGGTGCCAGAGGTTAAGAAGCTTTCTCCTACAAAAGCCTAGGAGCGCAAAGCCAAGGGCTCTTCTATAAAATCCATGAAGTCTATCATCCCCAAAACAAGTGCAAAGTGCAGAAACTCTTTTGGGTGATAGGCTCGGAGGATGAAACAAGGAAGTCGAGATCCACACCGCACTGACTAAGCTATCAACAGAAATTGATGTTCTGTCTAAAATCTCTCTTCATGCCCTCTTGGGAGCCAAGTCTTCTCAAGCTATGCACCTGTCTGGTAACATCTTGACCCATCCCGTGGTAATACTAGTAGATAGTCAATCTACAATTTCTTGGACCCAAAAATGGTTGGTAAGGCATATGGGGAGAAGCTTCAAGGAGCGGGCAAATGCTTTTAAGTACCCATCAAGGTGCGAGGGTTTACCATCAAGGCCAATTTCTATCCACTTCCCCTTCCTAGATATGATGCAGTGTCACTAGTACTTAGGTGGTGTTTGATAAATCTGAAATCCGAAGTTTGAAAAGTTAAAAAGATATTAAGTGTCTGAAATCTGAAAAGAGGCATGGATGCTTTTCTACTTTTTAGAGACTCTGAATCCACAAGTTCATTTGTATTCAATCAACCCTTTATCATCTGAAATTTACTGATTTTACTATTTTACCCTTAAAATATACTATTTGGAAATGTTTAATTCAATTTGCATTATCTCATAAAAATAATTTTCAACCTCAAAATAATATTGTAACAATACAAATAAAAAATTAATAATTAAAAATTACTAATTACTAATCATTAAATGAAACGATTAAAATTAAAAAAATAATTAATGACTATAAAATATTAAAATAATTAATAATTTATACAAATAAAAATTAAAATAATTTTTAAAAATTAATGAAATAATTACAAATTACTAGTTAATAAAAATAATTAATAATTAGTAGTGTTTAATAAAAAATATTAAAATAATTAATAATTAATAATATTATTATTATTACTATTCACCGAACCGCCGCTGCAAGTTGCAGTGGCAGTGGTAGTGGCGAGATAGGTGAGAGAGAGAGAGAGAGTGAGAGCGAGAGAAAGAGAAAGAGAAAGAGCAAGAGAGAAACAAGGAACCGCAGAACCACCACTGATGCAACTTGCAGTAGCGGTGATGACAAGAGAGGGGAGACAGAGAAAGAGAGAGAGAAAGAGAGAGAGAGAGAGAGGGGGGGAAAGAGAGAGAAGGAACCGTTTGCAGTGGCGATGACGGGAAAACAAAGGGGAGAGAAAGAGAGCGAGAGAGAAGGAACCGCCGCGCTATAGCTTGCAACCGCAGCGACGGAAAGGCAGGGGAGAGAGAGAGAGAGAGAGAGAAGGAACCTCCGCCGCTGCACTTGCAGCGGCGGTGACGGGAAGGCAGGAGAGAGAGAACAAGAGAGAAGGAACCTTCGCCGCTGTTGCATCAACAGTGACGGGAAGGCAGGGGAGAGAGAGAGCATGAGAAAGAGCACGAGAGAGAGAGAAGGAATTGCCCCTGCAAGTTGCAGCGGCGTTGGTAGGCGGTGGAGCTTCATTAGGTTGCAGATTCGCAATGAGGTTCGATTCGAGTTAGGTTGCAAATTCGAAGTGAGGTGCAACGACGGTGGTGGCGATGAAGCTTCCTTAGGTTGTAGACTCGCGAGGTTCGATTCGAGGTACACGAAGGACAAAAAAACATGTAATATTAAAATTTATTTGAAATTATTTGTCTTTTAAATACCTTTGAATTACGTCTGATCCATTAAGCAACAGCTCTATGTTTTAGAAATTAAGATCTGAAATCCAATTTCAGACCTCTAATAAGAGGGTATACCAAACGCTTGGTGGCGTCTGAAAAGCAAGTTTTCATATTCAGACAAGTACAATCAAACGCCACTTTAGCCTAATGATTAATGTAAATGGCTTCCCCTGACTGAATGGTGGTACATACAACATACCATTCTGTCACTAAATCCACTCCCTTCCAATTGGTGTATGGTTATCCTCCACCTACCCTGCTCTCATATGTTCCAAGAACAACGAAGGTTCAGTCAGTTGAGGAGGAACTAAAGAACAATCAAATACTAGACAAACTCAAGGATGATCCGAATATGGCCAAAAACAAGATGAGAAGCTTATAGACAAACACCACATTGAACAAGAATTTAACACTGGTGATATGGTGTATCTCCGCTTACAACTGTATAAACAAAGCAGCGTTGTAGCCTATAAACCATTGAAGTTGTTAACCATGTTCTTTGAGCCATTTCGAGCGATGCAAAAAGTAGGTCATGTGGACTTGAGCTACAAATACAAATTCCAATAAAATATATCCTTTTTTTATCAAAAGATCACTTGAATGCAAATTTACTTCTTTTGATGTACTTTTACATTTCATTATCCATGTAAACATGCATTGAAAAATGTGTTTTCTGTAATTTGTTAATGCATATAGACAAAACTGAACCAAAGTGCAAATTTACCCTAACCCGGATTTGCATTCCATTTACATCATTTCCAAATGCAGCTGTTAAACAACAGCATGTTCGGGATTTCCAGATTTTCACCATACATTGCTTATAATGATGATTGAGACGAGATTCGGCATTTTTGAACCACGAAACGCTTGGTTTCCATTTCGGTTGTAGATGYAACCAACCCGCTATTAAGGATAAAGCAGAAAGAAATAATAGAAAAAGAGATCCAGTATAAAGATCTTCATTAGTGCGTAAGCCAATTGTATACCACCACTGATAAACACCAGAATAAGCGATATTCACTGGGCCGAGAGCACCCCCTCGAGTAAAGGCTTCCACAGCCGGTTGACCAAAATGACTATCCATGTGGGGCCCACATCACAAAGCCAGATGCATGCTGTTGTGTTAAAAGCCCCGTAAACAAGCACTGGAATTTGGTTATAAAATTAAAACAGTAAATGGTTGGATATAAGATGCAAATTTTATTATGTGCTATGCAGGATAATGTTAGAAATTTGTAGGACAATGTGGAAGTCATACTCGAAAACAGCACAAGTTTAGCATTCTTTTACATTGATCCTACATCCCTGAATTTTTACCAAAAAAACAAAGAACCCATCCCCGGATTTTTGTTATCAATTTGTAGTGGTTCTCTACTTCTCTCGCTAGTTGTAAACTTGTAATTCACTGCAATTTCCTAACATATAACAAGATGTTTGGAAGGAGAGGAAAATTCCACTGATCCTGCAGTGTGCAGCCAAATTTAGGATATAAATCAGTGTAAGTATCTGTTTTTATCCTTGATCGCTGGCGTTTTCATGTTCTATTGGGAGGTCCCAAGAAATATGTCATCTCTCTTAGATTGGACAAAGACTACTGAGCATTAATCATATGAAACAGATATGATTAAACCTCATTTTTATCATATGAAACAGAAGATTTGTACCCTAAAAGTTCAAATGCTTCACAACACGTTCATTATTTTCCACAGTTATTTACGTGATCAAGGAATAGATAAAATTAAGGCATTTAATTGCCATCTCGAATAGTAGATTAACAAGGCAAGTTGAAATGGCTGAAAAAAATAACAAAAAAACAAAAAAAAGATATGCTTTAAGAATCAAAGAACCGAAGAAAACTAATACGCCAGACTGACAACAGCCGAAAACATAATGAATGAGAGAGAGAAAGAGAGAGTTCTCTTGATAAAGATTATTAATAAATGGTTGTAATTAGCATTCCTCAATGGACTCCTAAGGTTTTGCATATCCATCAAAAGTCTAAACTTCCACACGGTTTGCTCTGGATATTGTTCATTTGATTTATTTGTTCAATATCCTTCTTATGCCCATTAAGCCCTCGACTTCGCCCTATGCCCAACTTTGGCAATCCTCTGTTCAGCCCCTCAAGCAACACACATGCTTTACACCATTTCTGCAAAATAAAATTTGGCATGTGACAATTCAGAACTGGTTACTAAAAAATGGGTAAAAGACATGCACATGCCCTGAGTTGTCATAAATTGACTAAAAGATACCAGTTTTTAAATAGACTTAAATATACCTTGTGGGTTGACCCCACTGGACTTAAATACTCCATCAATGAAACATCACATGTGAGGTCATTTAAAGTTTTTAGAATCCTGTCTTGCCCTACTAGGCAAGAAGGAAGAAGAGGAAGAACGTGAGGAGAGAAGAATACCGCCTCTAATCACTGCTACAACCATAGTAACAATACTACCTCTAATCACTCAGCCAATGCCTCATATTGGGCCAGAGAGTGGTGCCATTCACAGTAACAATACCGTCTCAAATCACTGCTGCATCTTCCCACTTTGACGTTACAATTTCCCTTCAGAGAAGAGAGTTACATTACTGCCTCTATTGCAATCTCTTTAGGGTTTGTTCAATGAGAGAGAGAATAGAGTAGCAGAGAGTCGGCCCATCTTCATCAATGGCGCCAAAAGAGAGAAAAACCCAGGGTTTCAAGAAACCCAAACCTTATATCTGGTGTGGGCAAGTATTTGAGATCACATATGTACCACAAGCACGGTTTGTCGGTACTCAGGTGGTTTCCCATAAGACCTCAAGCCATTGGGAGGAATAGGACTACGGGATCCCCTACACCTGTCCTTACTAAAATCCAAGGCCCAGTTCCCTTACCAATGAAATCTCCTTGGAAGTAAACTAATTTAAACACATTAAAATAGTAGGGTGTCTCGGTGGGAAAATCGTCATATTTTTCTTTGGTATTTGCAATGAGTATTAAAGTTCTAGATGCCATTTGAGAAATAGTTTTAGAATGCAAGGCAAAACTAGCAAAACAGAGTTTTGCTAATTCACACAAGAGTTAAAACGTGAAGGGCTTGTAGGCTTGAAAAATAAGTTTAATAAGCTTTAAAGAGTTACAAGCTTGTAGGATTGTAGGATTGAGATGTGGAGTTTACAAGCTTGCAGTGAACTCCACCATCACCCACATAAGAGGGGAGACAGGGGGTGGGCACAGCCAGATATGCCCACCACCACATGAGTTTGAAAAAATCAAGGTATATTTTGAAAAACTTGAAAGAAATTAAAGAGTAGAAGAATCACAAGGTATACTTACGTCTATTTGATAAACACAGGGTACTTTTAAGTCAATTTATGCAAACTCAGGGTATATATACAAGTCTTTTAGCCAAAAAAAAAAGGAATATTTCTCTTAAGAAATGTTAATGTTTTTTTTCAAAAAAGGAAACAATAAAGACAATCTAATGCCATTCTTAGGGGAAAATGATGGAAAAAATAGGAATCAAATGACTCCAGACCAATATGATGTGCAAGAGGTTTCAGCAGTGCAGAGCATGTCCTTATGTTTCTGTGGATGTAAACAATTTTTGAAGATACTTATTATTCAACATGATGTAACCACCTTGATTGCTAAGACATGAACAGATTCAAAATAATGTGGAAACAAGGAAAATTACACAAACCTGTAATAAAGAGGTTTGAAGATAACCATATAGATAATTATGTGAAAAGATAGTGGTTAGGTCATGGTCTATTGGATTTAAAAGCCTACAAACATCAGGGTATTCAAGTGTTTGATTAACTTTTGGAGAAGATATGTATTATTCAACAAGGCAACCACTTAGTTGCCAAGAAATTATCAGAATCAAAATAATGTGGAAAAAAGAATTATTTTAGCCTGTAAGAAAATTATTCTAGCTCCCACTAAACTGTGGGTCCCAAGATCAGATAGGGGAAGGTTGTATACTTTTGCCAAACTCTTATTAAAAGAGACTGAACTGTCATTTTGTGCCACTGGATAGAATGGAATGGCAGAAGTGCAGAACAGCAACAGGATTCATATATCCGACCCCATATAGTAGGAACAAGCCTTAAATGATGATTGATTTAAGCCTGTAATAGGTTTGAAGAAAATCAATATAGATAATTAGGTGCAAAGAGAGAGGTTAGAACATGGTCCATTGGATTTAAAAGTCTGCAAACAAAGACAAACATCAGGGGAATTCTAAAATGACTCTGACATCCTGTTTCGACTGACATGACTTCTCTGGTGGTTGCAAGGAACTTTGTCTGAACTTGCAATTAATTATATTCTTCAGCAACTTATAATTTAGGCAACTTGCTTTCATCTTCTTTGGTGAAACTAGGGGAGTGTTGGAGGTAGGTTGCACAAAATTAGCAATTTTGGACTATTAAACAGTGGTTTGTTGGACTGGTTTATACCTTCTTCTCCAGCTGCAATATGTTTCTCTAGTGTGTATCAGGGGGTATTTGACATCCGACAAGGGTGTTTTAGAGTTTCCACAACATTCTGTCAAAACAAGCATCTGGATTGTTTGATAGGAGACATTATTTAATATTTTATGGTGTAAGGGAGGTCTAATATTTGTTAGACAACCCAAAGGATGTTTAAGTCAGTGATATTAAAGCAAGAAGAGTAACTAAAACGCCAAGGGTTCGCAGAACTGGAGGCACGGGAAACAAGGTGAGATGCAAACCTGAACGAAGCTCGGAGCCACTTGTGAAAAATAATTAAAAGGAAAACTTAATATATAAAACATACAAATCTAAAATTTGAAAGAAATAAAATCGTATCATCTAAATTAATTAGTGTTGCATTACTAAAATTGTAGCCTTGAAGGTTGTTTAAAGTCAAAATCATAGTTATGACCTACAATACAGTAATTAACTTCTTCCTGATAAATTACAGTAATTAACTTATTTAGACATCAAACTCAAGGTCACTTTTCCAAAAAATAGCAACACATCAGGTTAGTCGGACTTAGGTTCAGGTGAGGTGCATCCCATAATGCAAGCCTCACTTGTGAGCCTAGGCACACTTGAGGTGCAAACATCTCTTAAAGCACAAGCACTGGCTTAAGTAATCATCCCTGAAAATAATTGTAGAGAACTTGATATAAACAGGGACCATGCTAGATTTTCATAATTATGAGGAAAAATAGGAGTTGATTGTTCTTTGCACAGTCAACAGATTAGGGATTCAAAATTTCTCATGAACGTGCCATCTTGGTTAATTATTATTCAGCAAAGCAATTCCAAGTCTGCTTTTTCCCCCACGAAAATGGTAAGGTATTGTATTCAGAAGGTATTCCAAGTCTGACAGTACCTTCTGTATTCAGAAGGTATTCCAAGTCTGCTAGAATTTACGCGTCTTTTTAAGTGCTCCAATGTCAGTAGAAATGTTAGATCTGCAGTAGATAATTTATTGTGTTGTGCCTTTACATCAAAAGATAAGTGAGGGAGATAATTAAAAAAAAAAACTAGAAACAAGGTATACCTGGCTAGAAATATAACCACATCGTTCACATGTTCCTTGCTCTGGCATTTTCGTAGAAGTGGATATCCTGAAATCCTCGCCAGATTTGATGATGTCAAGTATGGCTCTAGGCCTGAAGAACATACACACACACAAATGACAATAGGTTAACACATAACATAATTATGTCAACAAAACATAGAACTCTATAGATTGAACCAATTCCATGTCAGAGATGCTAATAAAATATGTTTATCAAAGATTTTAAAGAATAACCTGATTCTTTCCAAATCCTTAATAAACTCACGAGCAAAACCACGGTATGCATTAGGTGAATAAATACCTGTAATTCAAATGATATAAGTTTCATAACATGGATCAGTATAGGCTAGAGAAGTTAGCACATGGCATTAGATATATCATTTCTGACTTTGTACAATCTAAAATGAAGAGCCAGAAAATCTCATACGATGGACAATCAGAAAAACAACACAATATCAAAATAAATTTTGCATCCAATAACCAAATCCTTAGGAAATTCAAGAATCATCTTTCTAGGGGATAATTATGTAAACCATACTAATAGTTTTATAATACAAGTGTTTATTTAAGAAAATGAAAATTGTTAAAACCTATGAAAGTAGAATCACAATATATTATATACGTATATTAATATTTTGAAGAATTGATAAAAATTATTTCACAGCAAGGCCAGAGGAATGTTGCAAACCAGGAAGATAAGACTTGATAGCATGAACAGGATAGAAGAATCTAATCCAATTAAAAGAAATAAACTTTGCATTTGGGCACATTTCCCCTCTACAAAGGATCAGGACCGAAAAATCTCATCCAATTGAAGGAACTAAATTCAGGGTTATTCAAGGTTGTCTTGAGAAATTGACTCAAATTATCTCAAGCACAGTTTACTATTATTATTATTATTTTTTTTTTGAGACAAGGTAAAGTAAGGATATATTAAGAAAAACAAAACATGTACAACAAGATGATGTACACAGGGACTGATCAGAAAACTGCCCTGGCAGCACTATGCCCCCACCCTGCTTTGCAAAAAGATTTTCATATAAAAAAAAGTGAACTGAAACCTATATTCTTAAAGTGCAAATGGCCCACAAGGCAGGAATGCATTTTTCCCAAAGCACCACTGCAGGAATGCATTTTTGAAGATTCTTGTGTTTCTCTCCTGCCATAAGCACCAAAACACCACAGCTGGGACTATGTTCTAGATTAGTTTTCCTCTTTTGCTCAGACCTACCACCCTCCAACCTTTTATAAACTCCACTGTTGATCCTTGACAACAGCTTTGCACCTCAAAAAGTTGAGCTATTCTGGACCATATCTCAAAAGAGAAACGATGATGTAACAGCTGATGATCCACAGATTCTGAGTGGCCTTCACAAAGAACACAATCTGTTGAGTCCAAAAGCATGCCCTTCCATAGGAGATTATCCCTGGTTAGGATTTTGTTTAAATAAGCCAAAGCCGTCCAGACAAAAAAAAAATCAATTTTTGAGGGAACATTCTTGCACCAAATGATGTTGACAGGAACTAACTGCTCTTCTCTATTGGTTAAAGCAATGTGAAAAGATTTGACTGTGAACTTTCCTGCCTTGTCCCATTGCCAAACTGTACAGTCAGCCCTCCCAACTTTTACTTGTGTTATATAGCAAATGCATCATTTCCATCATTGCATCCACCTCTCAGGCATTTAAATTTCTTCTAAATTGAGGAAGTCGCACCCCGCTTCCACCTTGCAGCTGCATACAATCAGATACTTTGGACTCTTTATCTACCGCGGCATCAAAGAGATCAGGAAAAGCATCTGCAAGTGGCCTTTCTCTGCACCAAACATCCTTCCAAAACTTCACCCTCAACCCATCCCCAATCTTGAATTTCACCCCTTTTGCAAAAGCACCATAAGCCTTTTCAGTTCCCTTCCAGACTGAGCATCCGTAGGACTGGCTAGCAGCTCCTGGGTCCCACACTAGATTTCTGTTGCCATATTTTGCAAGGATCACTCTTCTCCACAAACCCCATTGATTTTCCCCAAAAAACCAAAACCATTTTTCTAAAAGGGCAGTATTAAAATCTTTTACTCTTCTCACCCCAAAAGGGGTTTTTGGTCTACAAACTTTGTTCCAATTAACTACATGAAACTTCTTCTCTTCATTCCAACCTCTCCAAAGGAAATCCTTCATTTTCTTTTCTAAGATATTGGCCAGTCCTGTTGGTATTGGGTACACTGAGAGTAAATACAAAGGGAGGGAGGACAACACACTTTTCACCAAAGTAATCTTGCCTCCATAGGAGAGGTATTTTGATTTCCTGGAAGTGAGTTTTTTCTCAACTCTTTCAACAATTCACTCCCAAATAGATTTAGAGTTGCACCATGCACGCAAAGGCATTCCTAGGTATTTTAGAGGTAACTTCCCCACCTAACATCCCCATTCTTCTGCCCATTAGGATAGTTCCTGCACCTCCCGCCAGCTACCAACTCACTTTTAGGCAGATTTACTTGCAGATGTAAAGCAATTCCAAACCACCTCAGCAAATCCATTACATGGTGTAGTTGTTCTTTGGATGCATCACAAAATAGCAATCATCAGCATACTGCAGAAGAGCTACTTCCACCCTCTCATTCCCCACTTCAAAACCTTCTATAAAAGCTCCTGTAGCAGCCCTTTTCACCATTTACTGAGAGCTTCCATAACACATATGAAGAGGAAAGGGGAGAGTGGGTCCCCTTGTCTTACGCCTCCTGAACTTTTAAACTTCCCACAAGAAGTTCCATTTATCAAAATCAAGAAAGAGGGTGTGGTAACACAAACTTTCATCCAATTTCTCCATTTAGGTCCAAAGTTCATTCTAAGGATATAGTCTAAAAAATTCCAGTTCACAAGACCGAACGCCTTTTCCAAGTCCACTTTGCAAAGTAGGCCAGCCCTACCATTTCTCAGCCTCGAGTCTAAAAGTTCATTTGCAACCAGAACCCCATCCACCATCAGTCTCCCTTCCACAAGCCAAGTTAGGTCTATTTGATAGACAATTTTAACCTTTCATCTGAAAAATACCATATTCTTTTAGATTGTTTTGACTGTAGAGGAAAAAAGAAAGAACAGATTGCTAAGACAATAACTTTTAGTTCCTTAAAAATTTCTGCATGCAATTCTAGGTACACCTTTTTAGATAAAACCTAATCATTATAAAATGGGTGGGTGACCAAACAGCTTCACAGTGTCATATTTTTAAATCCAAAATAGCTTTTTTTTTCTGGGGATGACATTTGGGTCATCAGTCTGCACTTAACTCCACATATTTTAATTAATGAATCAATCCTTATTGCTGATAAAAAAATAGCTTTTTTCTGAGAAAATTCTAGCTTGAAGGTGCCTTGAACTATCATTTCAAACTGTACTTTGATTTACGATGTGAAAACATAGGACAAAACAAAACCATGTAGAGAAACTTTAAAAAAAAAAAATGAAGAACAAGATAAAGTTAAAAGTAGGAATTAGAGCCATTACATTCAGTGGAGAAGTAGTCCAGCCTTTTAAAATATGCATACGTGAATTTCTGGTCAAGGCTTTGCAGTGTGCAGTAAACAATAATAAATTGAGACAGAAATCATGCAAACAACTTCATAGAAAATGTGGAATTCAACTATAAGGATATATAACAATCTCCTTCTCATATGTGTACTTGAAAGGCTTGCATCTTGGAATTGGTCCATCTTCGCCAGTCGTTATAGAAGTACATCTACTCAATCTACAAAGCAGAAAGTATAAAATCACATTTTCATTTTTTTTTCTGTGCTGAGGGAGAGAGAGAGAGAGAGATTTTCGGAATGATGCATTACCTTGCAATGTCACCTCGCAATATGTTTAAGAGAACAGTTTCAGCAATATCATCTGCATTATGCCCAGTAACAAGCTTGTCTACCTTCAGAAGTGCAGCTCCTCGATCAAGGGCCTGACATAAGGACAAAAGTCGAAAGAAAAAAAAATTATTTAATTGAGGAACTTCACAAGTTGAAACTATAAAGACACTTGGGTTAAAGAAGCCTCCAGTGACTGAAATAGAAGCTACTACAGTCATAATACAAAGAAGCCTATGAAAAACATGGTCAAGGGGTTGTGAGACTCAAAATGGTATGTTCCAAATCACCATGAACCTGTGCTTGCCATAAGGTATAGAAGATCTTCGATTTTTTTTTTCAATTTTTCTGTTTTACAAATTCCTATATATGATTGAAAAGGATCTATATGGCAAAGGGGAACATAAAACTCAAAAGTTCCACCAAAAAAGATGCATGTGCTTGTGCACCCAAAGAACAGATCTACAAATACCTGACGACGAAAAACCCCACAAAAAGTGCAATTGTTTTTCAAGCCTATCATCTTCACTATTTCATCCATTGTCCACCCATATAGATCCTTGTATGAGACAACTTTTAGGGGCAGGCCATACTGAAACAATGGATAGCACAGATAAGTATCAGAAAAGTAGCACAGAATGAAAACAAATGGTGAACAAATAAGAATTGTCTTTCAAAGCAATGGTGAGAATAGAAATCAATAACTAAAAACCCAATAAAGACAAAAATGAAAAGCCTCAACAGTCAAAAACTGTAAAAACATTTCTGTGGCAATAGAATCAATAATCATTTACAATTTTAGTATTCCATAGAAAGAATACTAACAACTCCAGGGAAAATGGTCTATACAACTTATATAGATGTCTTGGGAATCTTCTTTACCAAAAGAAGTTCAGTTTCATGGAGAAACTGGGAAAAAACAAGGTGGAGCGTACAAATCTGCTGGTTACCTATTAACAGGATCCATTGCTGGATACCCAATAGGAATGTATCTCATGTACTTACACACTCGTAGGTGGGTTCCTATTGGGGGGATCCAGCAATGAATCCCACACACAGGTAACCTGCAGATCTTGAGTGCAAACCTGCAAGGTGGAAAATATTTATGAAAATCTGATTCAAGCAATGATCTTTTGACTTGGAAGGCATGGTTTGAATTGGCAGAACTGTAAAATTCTTGTCAAATCTTCATACCGTGTGACACGCTTGATGTCAATGAATAAAATAATAAAAAATTTAAGAAATCTAAGTAGAAGCTATAAGAAAAAAGTGTTTCATATAATAGTGCATCTGATTACCTGAATTTCATTTCTTTTGACAGTTTCCAGTGAGTCATCCCTATACCCTGTAATCCCTTCATCAACAGACAACAGGAAGAGGTCCAGGCCATATTTGTGCCGGCGGTTCAACTCAGACAAAACATAGGCAAGGACTGTAGAATCTGCACACAGTAATTAAAAGTGATAGTAGTAAATATGGATCCCAGTTCATAGCTTTTATTGATCAACTTGAGTTCATAACTTTTTGTACACCAGATATTAAATAATTCAAAGAAACCCAATTAAAATATGATATAGTGAATGCCAATCTTCACTATGTCTCTCAATTATAGAAATACCAAGCTGATGCCAACCCAGGATGCAAAGTGGAAATGAAGGATCCCTTCATGAAGTGTATATCCAAACCCAGTAAGTTATCACCTAGAGAACATCTAAGGCATCAAAAGTATCAGCCAAAGGAACTTTGCAGGAGATTGATTCCTGTAGGGAAGATTGTAGAGAAAGTCTATTTATATCAAGTGTGAATGTGCAACCTTAGTAGCATCTTGCAATGGTCAATCTGAGACCCACCAGCTGTTCTTACTCTAACGCTGTCAATCTAGTCCTTACAAGAAGCATGACGAAATAAGGTAACTGCCCAACTTCAAGTTAAAATTGGAACTACCTGCTGTTCTTCACTATGTCTCCCAATTTTATACCATCCTATACCCACCCTTGTGCGTATGGCACCCATGTGCAGCAAATCCACACTTCTATGTTCTTCATACTGTTTCAGGAATATGGTCCAACAGCCCAATCGTTGATGATGAATAGTTCCTTTGCTGACTCTGGTTTTCGAAATGCTTCACATGTGAGAAGCAGGAGCCTTGTGTTTTTATTTGGATCCTCCAAAGATCAAAGACATAGCAAGGCATAACTATTTTGCCTCACAGGACTTTTGAGTGTTGGCAACAAATCCAAATGTGCATTCCTTAAGCTTTATCCAATTGCAAGAGAGTTTAGGTCATCCCATTTAGCTACAAATTTATACATTCTTAAAATATAAGTTAGTTTTAGACTTGAACCACAACTAAATTTCAGCCCAATTCATGCACGGATGAACTCAAACTCTTAATTGGGTCATGACATGAACCTCCCTCTCTTCAACTAAGTAAGGTCCAACACATGTAACCTAGGCTCTACGAATACATGCAGAACTGGCTTGCTTTAGGCTGAGACCTAACTCATTATTCGATCTCTTCCTCTCAACTTTCTTGAACTTCTACTTTTTCTCTCTAATGGATTTGAAGGTGCAGTTCTCCTCCCTCTTGTTTCTTCTTCTGCACTTATCTTTCTTTTGTCTTACCCACCATGGACAATAATCCTACTTTTATCTATTCCAGACACCAGTTGAGAAGACCATAAAAGCTCTCTTGGACACAATAATCTCACCATGTCCATGACTCTCAACCTGGTTCTCAGAATCTGGACCCCAAATAATCTCCTCAACAACAAAGAAAATACATTTAACATATTCCATTTTAGTATGACATGGACATTGCCTAGGATCAATATCATTGTCTGATACCATTGTTTGTTTGCAGTCAAGCTTTATGGTTCTCTAATACCATTGTTAAGCTTTGTTGTGGAGTAGGCTATATTTAGATCACTCCCTCCAAAAGCATAAAGCATCAAATTAGTGTTCCAATTGACATTTGAAACAAGTTTATCGCATATCCTGCAAATGGGAGTTCAAAACTAATAGTAGAAAAACATGGTATCCTGTCATGGAAGTAGACTTGTTTAAAAGAAAGGTATTTAAAGATTTTCAGTTAAATGAACTTCATACATTTTTTCTTTGAAATTTGAAATATATCTTTTGTTAACAATGCACATGTGCATTCAAACGAGCCTTAATTGTTTCCATAACTAACACTGAAAAGATGACTATTGTAGCATCTAATGCAATTTTTTATCAGAAACACAGAAAAGATTTCATTGATTAGAAGAAAACAAGTTTACAACAAGAAGTTGTAAAAGAAACCCAGCTTTAGAAAGCTGACCCAAACCAAAATTACAATTGAGACCAAAACAGATGCATTCTTTGTACCCCTTGCTTAGCTAAGCTATCTGCCAAGCTGTTGGCAGTTCTCCTCACCCATCCCACTTGGATTGACATGTCCTTTGATAGCCATTTAAATCTCCTGAATTCAATTCTCAACTATCATGTCACCCCCTCCCCCTTTTGCAACCATTTTATAATAGTTTTCAAGTCTCCTTCAATGATCAGTCTGTTAATACCCGGCCCTTTTGCCTTTTCAACCCCATATACTGCAGCCAGAAACTCTGACCTTGCCACATCACCCTGTTCCACAAGACCAGAGTATAGAAAAATGATGTTCCCATCTTCATCTATAATCACCCGCCTATGCCTAAAGGGGCCTGGATTACCCACACAACTCCCATCAAAGTTCAGCTTCTTCCAGCCATCTATTGGAGGAGACCATGTCTCAACAGATCTGTCTGTTATGTTTGTACCTTGAATTCTTTGTGGCGACCCGCTTCATGAATCCTCTCCGAATTAATTTGAGAAAAACCCAAAGGCAAATTTTCATAGTGGTTTGTGGTGGATGCATAGGGCTTGGGCGGACCCAATCCATATTCATCTTATAGGTCTGAACCAAATACGAAGAGTTATGTATTTTTCAAGGGTTTTCTCTCTTGTATACAGAGCCTAAGTCTTGTGAGAGATGAGTGAGGCTTTAGGAGTACTTTGGGGCTTAGGGTTTTCTCTGTGAGGGCACAACTTTGTACTTCTTCTCCATTTCCATCTTCATAGTGGATTTCTATTCCTCCTTCGCCCGTGGACGTAGGCTATAAGTCGAACCACGTAAATCTGTGTGTGTTCTCTGCGCTTGTTTCTCTTTATCTCTACTTTTACTTTCAATTTGGGTGCCATTCGAATTTGTTTTCTTGGGTTTTTCCGTAACAAACTGGTATCAGAGCCCTATTTTTCATTTGGCACTTATAATGTCATCAATGAAGTTTAATATTGAAAAGTTCGATAGTAGCATCAGTTTCAATATTTGGCAAGTCAAGATGTGTGCCATCTTGAGACAAGACAAACTGCACAAAGCTTCGTACGGGAAGGAGAAGAAACCTGCAACTATGAGTGATGAAGAATGGGAGGAGTTAGATTTTAAAGCCCTAATCACGATTCAATTGCTGCTATCAAATGAAGTTTTGCGGGAAGTCGTTCATGAGAAGACCGCTGAGGGTTTGTGGCGACAGCTGGAGTCTCTATACTTGTCAAAATCTCTTGCTAGTAAGCTCTACTTAAAGCAACAACTATTCCTGTTTCGGATGGCTGAAGATACACCCATAAAATCTCATATTGATGAATTTAAATCTATTATTATGGATTTGCAAAATATTGATGTTAAGGTTGAAGATGAAGACAAAGCCCTTTTGTTACTTTGTTCCTTACCACCCTCATATAAGTCTTTTACAGAGTCCCTCATCTATGGAAGAGATACCATTAGTATAGAGGATGTTAAAAAGGCATTACTCTCTAAAGAGGTGATTGATAAAGACTTGACTATAAATAGGGGTGATAGTCAAGACTCTGGATTGTGTGCAAGAGGGAAGTCTAAGGATAAGGGCTCAAATAGTAAACCGAAGTCTAGATCAAAATCTAGACATAAGAACTTGACCTATAACTATTGTCACAAGAAATGGCACATTAAGTCAAAATGTTATAAGTTGAAAAACAAAAACCAGAATGAAGAAATGAAAAAGAATAACTTTGCAAAGGCTAATATGGCTGAGGATGAGAATGTGGATGTTCTCTTAGTGGCAGATGATAGAACCAGATCTAAGAATGAATGGATTCTGGATTCAGGTTGTTCCTACCATATGTGTCCCAATAGGGACTGGTTTTCCACCTAAGAATCTATTAATGGTGGAGCAAAATGGATGGGATGAGTAGAAATCACTGATTGCAGGTTTAGTTGAATTCCTTGTGAAGGGAAAGAAGAGAAAGATGAAGATTTCAGCAGTAGAAAAGAAAAGAAGAGAAAAGAGTAAGAAGTCAACCAGGATTCTTAGATTAACCCTATCCGCCAACCCCTCATTATAATTTATACTTAACTTAAAGGATTAGATATTACAAGGATGCCCTTAGTAGGGCGGCTACTAATGTTGTTGAACAGTCACAACTTAAAAACATAAACTAATGGGCCTAAAGCCCAACAACTTCCTAACTAAATAACTTAAAATAAGAATAAACACAACTAGGCCCAACTTAACACTCCCCCTCAAGTTGGGAGTAAATGTCACACATTCCCAACTTGCGTAGATCATGCGCCAGCTTGTTCTTTGCAACACCTTTTGTGAGAACATCAACGAGCTGCAGATCAGAAGCAATGTATGGAAGACAAACTTCTCCAGAAGTCACTCTTTCTCTTATAAAATGTTTATCCACTTCAAAGTGCTTAGTTCGGTCATGCTGGACTGGGTTATGGCAATGTTAATTGCTGCCTATTTATCAAAGTACAACATCATAAGTTCTTCCGCCTATCCACCAATTTCTTCTAATAGGGAACGGATCCAGAGAAGTTCTGAAACTCCATGTGCCATGGCCCTGTATTCAGCTTCAGCACTTGATCTTGCCACCACTGTTTGTTTCTTACTCTTCCACGAGACAAGGTTACCCACAACAAGGGTGCACACTCCTGAAGTTGATCTCCTGTCATCAAGGCATCCTGCCCAATCTGCATCTATATAAGCCTCTAGTTTCAATTGTCCATGATCAGTAAATAATATGCCTCTGCCCGGGTGTCCCTTCAGATAAGCAAGAATCCTGTCAACTGCCTCCCAATGCTGGACTCATGGAGCATGCATGTATTGACTTACCACACATACTGCATAGGAAATGTCTGGTCTTGTCATACACAAGTATAGCAGCCGACCCACGTCTCTGATATCTCCCAATGTCCTTTACTGGCTCACCTTCTAATGCATTGATTCTATGGTTTTGATCAATAGGGGTATTGATTGCCTTCGTTCCAAGCTTCTCTGTCTCTTGAAGAATATCCAAGACATACTTCCTTTGAGAAATAAAAATTCCATGTTTTGATCTTGCAACTTCAATGCCTAAGAAGTATCTCAGTTCTCCAAGATCCTTAATTTCAAATTCTTTATGTAGATTCCTTTTCAGACAATCAATCTCACTTAGATCATTCCCCGTGACAACAATATCATCCACATAAACAATTAGGACTAACACCCAAGATCCCCTTCGCTTCACAAACAAGGTATGATCGGATTGAGTCTGAGTGTGGCCAAAAGCAATCAAGGCCTTTCTGAATCTGTCAAACCATGCTCTAAGAGATTGTTTCAAGCCATAAAGTGACTTCTTAAGCCTAAATACCTTTCCCTTTTCAGCATCACTGTAGAAGCCAGTAGGAAGATCCATATGCACTTCCTCTTGCAGATCCCCATTTAGGAAATCAAGTTGAAACAAGGGCCAAGAGTATGAGGCAGCAAAAGAAAGAAGTATCCAAACAGAGGTGGACTCTACCAGTACCACCTGTACCTTGTTGTCTGCTTGCTCCTGAACTGGAACTAGTTGTATCCCGCTGGTTCAGAAGTTGCCCATACCTCTTAAGTTTGGCCCTTACTACAGCAGCTACAACAAACTCCAGAGCAGTTGTAGTAGGAGTCAGAATGTCACCAGTAACTGCCATGTGAGCATTTCCCTTCTTATTTTTTAATCTAGTCGGCACAAGATGTGGGTGAAGCTTCCAACAAGTATCACTTGTGTGTTTAAGCTTCTTACAATAGTCACAGATCAAATCTCTTTTATCTTCCTTCTTTATTTCACTGCCACCCCGATCTCCACTTTGTTTAGGTTTCACAGTACTCACCATGGCAGACTGATCAAAAACAGGATTTTTCATCATCACATCTCTCTTGCTCTCCTCCCTTGACACAAATGCATATGCCTGGGAAAGGGTAACACTGTCCCTGGAAAAAAGATGTTGTCTCGCAATATCATACTCAGGATTAAGGCCAGCAAGAAATTCAAACACTCTATACTTCGCTAGATGTTTCTGATAGGCATCCTTAGTGGTTTCCCAAACAAATGTCTCTAAATGGTCAATCTCCTACCACAGGGTTTTAAGGGCTGAAAAATAGGCTACAACAAGTCTATCTCCTTGCCTTGTAGAAATAATTTGATTTCTCAACTGATAAGCCCTAGCAACATTCTCCCTCTGTGAATAGGTTTCTGCAACCCCATCCCATATTTCCTTAGTTGTATTTGCCCATAAAAAATTTTTACTTATATCGGGAAACATGGAATTACACAACCAAGTCATCACCATATAATTCTCCTGTACCCACCGGGAGTTGCTAGTTTCGGGTTTCACTTCTTCACCAGTGATATACTCTAATTTCCCACGAGCACCAATGGCCATCTTTGCAGATTGTGGCCATTCTAAGTAATTTGCACCATCCAACCTAACTGTAGTAATGGTCCCAATCCCGAAAAGATCTCCAGCACCTCCTTCCACTGGTCTTATTTCACTCCCGGGCTTATTTTCAACTTTGTGACCTTTCATGCTTCTCAAAAAGTGTAAAGAAAATAACTGAAATATGCAAGAAGACCAAACGAAACACTTCTGAAACCAACAACACCTTTCTGGTGTCCTAGACTGTCTTCCCACAAAAGATTCCTTTTTTGCGAGACAGGAGAAGAGAGAGAAGAGGCAGCCACTCTCTCTAGAAGCCTCCAACTCAAGCAAGACTTGAACCGCCCCTTACAGAAAACTCCAAGGAACCCTAAAAAATTAGGTCGTCACTTCCTAGGTCAAAATTGAAGAGTCCAACAGAAACAGGACTCTTCCCCTTTCTCCAGTTTTTCCTGATTTTGATGAGAAACCCTAGACCAGCTACAGGGCAAACAGATCCACCAAAAATTCCAAAAACTGGGCTTACCTGAGATCTCTGATCAGCCTCTTAAATCACCATGCAGTCGGCCGATCTAGGGCTGCATGAGAAAACAACTCAAGGAACCTTCGGCCTGCTCTGATACCAAGTAAAAATCACTGATTGCATATTTAGTTGAATTCCTTATGAAGGGAAAGAAGAGGAAGAGGAAGATGAAGATTTCAGCAGTAGAGAAGAAAAGAGGAGGAGAAAAGAGTAGGAAGTCAACCAGGATTCTTAGATTAACCCTATCCGCCAACTCCTCATTATAATTTATACTTAACTTAAAGGATGAGATATTACAAGGATGCCCTTAGTAGGGCGGCTACTAATGTAGCTGAACAGTCACAACTTAAAAACATAAATTAATGAGCCTAAAGCCCAACAACTTCCTAACTAGGCCCAACTCAACAGGATGTTCTCTTGGGACAAGATAGACTACACTATGGGCTAGAATAGTGGAAAGCATACATGGGATGGAGCAAAATGGATGGGATGTTGGAATCAGAACAAGGACCACAAGCACTTCACCTTGGAAAGCCATTCATGATCTGCTTCCAGTATTCTCCCCTCTTGTCAGGTATGATTTGAATTCAGGCAATTCCATAGAATTTTGGGAACAAACTTGGGTGGGGAATGTTCCTCTTAAGGACCAGTTTCCTTCTTTGTATGCTCTCTCTGATTTTAAAAATGAGCCAATTTCTTCTTTCATCACCCTTGCCTCTTCCAGTTTTGGGTTTGGGTGAAACCTAGGTCTGAGGAGGGTTGTGAGGGACTCAGACCTCGACAGTATTTTGAGCCTCCTTGGACTTCTTAATAATGTTTTCTTAGGCCCCTCTAAGGTGGACTCTAGAATTTGGACCCTATTAGAGTCGATTGTACAAGGGTAGTACAGTCCTTTTATGTTTAGTTATATATGTACTGCTCTGCTGATGTAGCTCTCACTTAAGTGAGGGCACAATGGTAATCCTTATATATCTTAGAAGAGTATAAATAAAAGAAGGGCCGACTAGAGGTTTCAAGATTTTCTCTCTAGCTCGGCTGTGACTTTTCTCCTTTTTCTTCTCTTTCTCCTTCTCCTTCTCTCTCTCTTTTCCCTCTGTTTCTTCTTATCTGAACATATACGAACATCTAATCTGAGTTTTATCATGGTGTCAGAGCCACGATAATCAGTTGTCTCCTTTTCTCTGTTTTGCGCATTCCTCTCTAGGGTTTTGTAGAATTCTCATTGATATTTAGAGAGTTTTCCAGAATGGAAGAAAAGGATTGGTCGTTTTCTCCTTTTGGGGGTTTCCATGCCTCCAATGAGTGTAGTCGTTGTGGTTTTGTATGGTTGGTAGAAAACTCTCTACTCGCAATTCAAAGAGGGCTGGTTTTGTGATGGTGACGGTGAAGACTTGGTACCCTCTACTCGACATGTACATGATCTTTAAACTAAGTTGTGGTATGTAGCAAGTTTTTTTTATATGTTGCAGAACTGAAAATATTATTCGTGAGGTGTGTTGTGAGGGTTTCTAGTGCTAACAGTAAACGGCAACAGTAGTGTTGTTGCTAAAAGTGGTGAACAGTTGTGAATATTATTGCTGAAACAGTGGTGAATAGTTGTGTGTTGCTACTGAAACCTGGTACTAGGAACCCTAGTGGTGTTCAGTCATTCGTGTGGAGTGTGGTGAATTATTAGGGCAGTAGAGTAACAATTTAGTGGTACAACCTCCCACTGTTTTTTTTGTGCAGTCAAGGGAGACAGCAGTGAATACAAATCAAGTGTGATGGTGCCTTCTGATTATCTGAATGTGCAGATGGCCTCTATAAAACTGAATGGTGAGAATTATGTCCCTTGGGCTAAGTCTGTTGAAGTTTTCCTGAAAGCCAAAAAGAAAGTGAAACATGTGAGAGAAGATAAACCCTCAATTGATTCTTTGGGATATGATGAATGTGAGCAGGAGGATGCTCAAATTATGACTGGGCTGTGGAATAGCATGGAGTCCAAAATTAGTGTGAACCTGATGTTTTTAGATACAGCCAAGGAAGTCTGGGATCATTAAAGGAAACTATATTCTAGACAAGATAACACTACTAGGGTTTACCAACTGTACCAAGAGTACTTCAATCTGCAACAAGGGAATCAGAGTCTTGAGGACTATTATGCCAATATGAGAAATTTACGAAATGAGTTGAATGTTTATCATCCTCTTACACCTGATGTCAAAATTCAGCAATAACAAAGAGAGCAGTTGGATGTGACCA
>NW_010729120.1:3913280-3943577 GCF_000365185.1 Nelumbo nucifera | reverse complement strand
AGATCAGCAAATGGAAACAGTCCTCATTCTCGGCCTTACACAAGGAACACCAATTTGGGGAAAGACAAAGAGAGGGTCTCTTTCTCTATAAGTTTTCCAAAGTATTGATTTTCCCATAGAAGACTTCCCAACAAAATACAACAAATTTTAGAGGAATAGGTTGCACCCAGACTTCTTTGACAGGGAATCCTTGGGAAATGGGGTTAGAACTAAGCGATTTTAGAAAAGAAGAGCAAGTAAAAGTACCTTTTGGAAGAGGAGTCCAAATCCTTTGATCAGAAGAAGTGGGGTCCAAGCAAACGGATTCTAGTAAATGAATTAGCTCAATAACACAACTCGACTCACCATACCTTAACCCTCTACGAAACCCAAAGTCCCAGTTTAAAGATAAGGGGTTTAACAGGCTCATGAGAAAAGTTGCAATTGGCTCATGTTTGTGAAGGGAATAAAGCGAGGGGAAACGATCTTTGAGGGGTTGAGTACCCACCCAAATATCCTCCCAGAACAAAATAGCATTACCAGAACAAGCATCATACCTGATGAGTCTGAGGAAGCGAGGGAGAATACATGTATAGCCTTCCAAGGTGTAGTAAGGGTGGCTCGGCAAGATATCCCAGAATCCCAACCATTTCCTGCACAACCATGAATGCTTGCCACCACCTCATGCCATAATCTCTCTCTCTCTCTCTCTCTCTCGGGGCCATCTCCATCACTTCCCTATAAGGGCTACATTCTTCAGCACTATGTTCCCTATCCCTAAACCCCCTTCTTCCTTTGGTTTGTTAACTATCTCCCATCTGATCAAGTGATCCTTTTTCACCTCTCCTGKTTCCCATAGAAAGTCCCTCATTCTCTTCTCCAGTTTCTTTGCCTCCCTTGGAGGAATCCTAAACACTGAAAGGAAGTAGGTTGAAAGGTTGGCAAGTGTAGCCTTAATTAAAGTCAGCCTACCCCCTATTGAAATGTAATTCTTTTTTCAAGCTGCCAAGCACTTATCAAATTTCTCCACAATAGGGGTTCAAAAACTACTTTCTTTAGGGTTGGCTCCTAAGGGTAGCCCTAAGTATGTCAAAGRCCAAGAARAAAYATTGCAACCTAAGCATTTTGCAATGGATTCAATCTCCCTATTCTCCAWGTTTACTCCAGCCACACAACTTTTATCAAAATTTACCTTCAAGTTGGAGACCCTCTCAAAAGTACTTATTAAAATCTTAAGGTTCCCCGCTTTGCTCAACTATGTTTCAGGTGTGAAGGGATACAGATTGTGGTGTCCTGATCCTAAATCATCAAAATTCATAGTTAGCAGAGATGTCACTTTTGATGAGTCTACTATGCTTCACCCAAGAAAGGAGTCTTCAATTTCTTGTGATGCAAATAAAACACAAGGTTCAAGAAAGTAGGTGGAGTTAGAAGTTAGAAGTTAGAAGTTCTTCCTCACCTCAATTTACATCAATCCAAGTGCCCATTTCTACTGAGATAGAAGAACATGTACAAGAGGAAGAAGATGAAGAGCAGTATTCTATTGCTAGAGGCAGAACAATGAGAGGTTAGACCACCTCAAAGATATGGTTATGCTGATTTGGTTGCCTATGCATTGTCAGTTGCAGAGAATGTTGATGTTGCAGAACCTAATACTTATGCAGAAGCTATCTCATTTGTTGATTCTGCTAAGTGGTTGACAGGTATTCATGAAGAGGTTGAATCCTTGCAAAAGAGCCAGACTTGGGAGTTGGTAAGACCACCTAAAGGAAAGAAGATTGTTGGATGCAAATGGGTTTTCAAAAGAAAATAAGGTACTCCAGGTGTAGAGGATGCTAGATATAAGGCACGATTGGTTGCAAAAGGCTACAGGCAAGTACAAAGTGTTGATTTTAATGATGTTTTCTCACTAGTTGTTAGACATAGCTCTATTCGTGTTTTTTTTGCTTTGATTGCCATGCATAATTTGGAATTAGAACAGTTAGATGTTAAAACTGGTTTTTTGCATGGAGAACTTGATGAACAGATTTATATGCATCAACCTGAGGATTTTGTTGTTGAAGGGATGGAAGACCATGTTTGCTTGTTAAAGAAATCTTTGTATGGCTTAAAACAGTCTTCTAGACAATGGTATACAAGATTTGACTCTTTTATGGTGGCTCTTGGGTATTCTAGATGCAAATATGATGGTTGTATTTATTTCAGGAAACTTGCAAATGATTCTTTTGTTTACTTGCTGCTTTATGTTGATGATATGCTTATTGTAGCAAGAGAAATATCTGAGATCAACAAATTAAAAACACAGTTGAGTGGTGAGTTTGAAATGAAAGATCTGGGTGCAGCAAAGAAAATTCTTAGCATGGAGATTCAGAGGGACCGAAAAGCAGGGAAGTTGTGTTTGACACAACAGAAATATGTTGAGAAGGTCTTGGAGCGTTTTGGCATGAAAGATGCTAAACCAGTAAGTACTCCTCTTACAGCCCACTTCAGATTTTCAGCAAATTTACCACCACAGATAGATGAAGAAGAAAGATGTATGTCACATGTCCCTTATTCTAGTGCAATTGGGAGTATTATGTATGCCATGGTTTGCACACGACCTGACATTTCACATGCAGTTAGTGTGGTGAGCAGATATATGTCATGTCCTAACAAGACACATTGGTAGGCAGTGAAGTGGATTCTCAAATACTTGAAAGGAACATCAGATGCTTGTCTGGACTTTGGAAGGAGCAGTGACAGTTTGATTGATGGGTTATGTTGGTTCAAATTATGCAGGTGATCTTGACAGGAGAAGATCACTCAAAGGTTATGTATTTTCTATTGGCGGTTGTGCTGTTAGTTGGAAAGCTACTTTACAGTCTACAATTGCTTCATCTACTACTGAAGCTGAGTATATGGTAGTGACTGAGGCAGTTAAAGAAGCTATTTGGTTGAGAGGTTTGTTTGGTGAACTCAGTTTGGGTCCAAAGGTGACTGTTGTCTACTGTGATAGTCAGAGTGCCATTCATCTAACCAAGGATCAAATGTACCATGAGAGGACAAAACACATTAATGTGAGGTACCATTTTGTCTGTGATGTTGTAAAACACGGAGATATCATTGTGAAGAAGATTGGTACTATAGATAACCCAATTGATATGTTAACAAAGCCTTTTCCTGTGGCTAAGTTCAAGCACTGCTTGGACTTGATTGGTGTTTGCAACATTTGAGCTTGCCCATTGGGGCTTTTATTGGAGAAGGTGGAGGGAGACTACTATTCTGTGATGCTTGAGAGAATTCAAGCCAAGGTGGAGATTTGTTATGTTTGTGCCTTGAATTCTTTGTGGCAACCCACTTCATGAATCCGCCCCGAATTAATTTGAGAAGAACCCAAAGGGAAATTTTCATAGTGGTTTGTGGTAGATGCATAGGGTTGGGCAGACCCAATCCATATTCATCTTATAGGTCCAAACCAAATACGAAGAGTTATGTATTTTTCGGAGGTTTTCTCTCTTGTATACAAAGTCTAAGTCTTGTGAGAGACGAGTGAGGCTTTGGGTGTACTTTGGGGCTTAGGGTTTTCTCTGTGAGAGCACAACTTTGTACTTCTTCTCCATTTCCATCTTCATAGTGGATTCCTGTTCCTCCTTCGCCCGTGGACATAGGCTATAAGCCGAACCACGTAAATCTGTGTGTGTTCTCTGTGCTTGTTTCTCTTTATCTCTACTTTTACTTTCAGTTTGGGTGCCATTCGAATCTATTTTCTTGGGTTTTTCCGTAACACTATCTTGTAGGTGAAGAGGCAGCAATAACACCCCAAGCCCTGAAAAAATCTTCAACCTTAAAATTTGAAAACAACTTCATGCTTTTTACCCAATGTTCCACTCTCAAAGTTATTGTTTCAAACAACTTCCTTACTTTTTTCTCTTTCTTCAAATATTCTTGCATTTCTTTCCTCCCAAACAGTCCACAGTAGTGCCGCTCTAGTACACCTCCATAGGATCCTACCCCTCCTTTTAGTGCAACTAATGCTAGTAGGGCTAAACAAGCCATCCAAGTTGTCAAGAAAAGACCACCTACCACCAAAAAGGGAAGCAAACCAATTCCAAATAAAGCTAACAAAAGGGCAAGAGATTAGAAGATGAAGTGCGGACTCACACTCTCACCATTCAACTTACATAGGACACACCAATTGGGGGACAAACACCAAATAGGTCGTTTTCTTTGAAGTAGATCATAGGCATTAATACAACCATGAAACACTTTCCAACAAAAAGTACTGATTTTGGGGGCAATGGGACAGTACCAAATTTCTTTGAGTGGGAAAGGAGAAGAGGAGGTGGCTACCAAAGAATGTAAGAAGGTTTACAAGAAAACAACTCATCAAAATTAGGACCCCAAACCCTAGAATCCAATCCACCTTCTCCCAAAACCACTGAGTTCAGCAAGCCTAACAATTCGGACACACTAAGAAGTTCAGACTCTCTAAGGTTCTTGTTAAAGCCAAAGTTCCAATTCAGCCCTGAGGGATGAGAATGCTGACCTAGGAATTCTGAAATAGGCCTACCCTTGAACCTGGAAAGATCAAAAAGAGAAGGGAATCTCTCACCCAAAGGGGTATCCCCAACCCACACATCCTCCCAAAATCTGATTTTCTGACCAAAAGCCAAGTCATACCTGATTTGATTTAGAAAGGTAGGAAGAAAATCATGGATGGCTTTCTAGGGAGCAGCCCAGGTAGCTCTACGGAGACATCCAACATCCCATCCATTGCTTGACATGCCATGAATGTTTGCAACAACTTTGTGCCATAATTTCTCATTTTCATTAGGAAACCTCCATAGCCATTTGCAAATGATCCTTCTTTTTTCCCCCCAGCTCCCAAAGAAAATCCCTCATGATTTTTTCAAATTTCCTCACTATCCTTTGTGGCGTCCTGAACACTGACATGTAGTACATTAAAAGATTTGCAAGGGTAGATTTAATAAGAGTTATTCTCACCCCCCCCCCCATCGAGATATAATTCCTTTTCCACCCAGCTAAGTTCTTCTCAATCTTTTCCACCATTGGAGACCAAAACCTAGCGGATCTAGGGTTATCACCTAAGGGTAAACCTAAATATTTCATAGGTCACTCTCCTTTCTCACAACCTAGGGAATCTGCCATAATCCTCAAAACATCATCTTCAATGTTCATTCCAACCACTAAGCTCTTTGACCAATTAATCCTCAAATTAGACATCTTCTCAAAGAGTTACACCACCAACCTCAAGTTTTCCACCCCCTCCCTAAGTTCTCCATTACAAAATATCAGAATGTCGTGTGCAAACTGCAAGTGAGTGATCAAAATATTGTCTCTCCCAACTGACCAACCTCTAAAAAGCTGCAAGCAATTCGCTCTAGAAATTAATTTGCTTAGCACTTCAGCAATCAAAGTAAATAGAAAGGGGGAGAGGGGGTCACCCTGCCTAAAAGCCCTCAAACAAATCATGCATCGTCCTATTCACAATGACTGAGTAATGACTAGTTTGTAAGCAGCATCTAATGCAATATTGGCTTAGCATGTGTTTGAAGCAAATATTGTTTAAGCATTTAAGTTGATGAACAAGTTTTTAGTTAAAATAATTGAAATACTAGGAAACAGTATAATTCTCCCCAAAGTATTCACATCTTCCAATAGAAATAGGAAAGCAAAAAAAGAATCACCTTTTCCACCAGATGCTCCAATAGCAATACGTTCTCCAGGCTTGAAGAGTTGGTTGTCCACAATAACCCTGTGGATTTCATCCTCAAAAACAGCGTAGAAGCATTCCCTACATATCTTTCAGAAATTAACCATATTAGGCTTTAAGCGAAAGATGCAGCATATCAGACGGAAGGAACGAACTCTAGCATTGACTAAATTCAGGCAAGTAGCCTAAGCCCTTCAAATTAAAACAATAATAGTGATAATTGAACATAAGTTATAGCTTTGACTTAGTTCAACCTAAATTAAAACCTCAACGCCTACCTGTTCAAGTGTTTTAGGTCTCTTAAGGACTGCCCTCCTCTGATTACAGATACAACACTGCCGACCACTTGCCTTCTTCTGCTTGGGTTCCACTTCCGCCATGGGCGTCTTTTATGTGCGTGCAACTATGTGCTGTCAGCTGTGTATGCGTGCGTTCGTGCGTGGGAGGCAATACAGAGAATAATATGGCGGTCAACAATCGGCGGCAGGGAAAGCACAGTGCAAACTGCAAAGGTGTTATTTTGATTTGTATTACTATTGAGGCCCCGTTCTTAGGCTCAGTTCGGAAGGAGGACAAATACAAATATGCACATTATACAAATATGCACATTATATAATATAAAATAGAAGTTTTTTTTTGCAAATTTGTATTCGTATTCCTTTGAGCCTAAGGCTGAGTTTGGATAGAGTATAAATGCAAATATGTAGAGTGTAAAACTTTATATTTTGTATTATTTTATATGTATTTATGCTGTATATATTTGTATTTTGCATTTAGGCTCAGTTTGGAAGGAGTACAAATGCAAATATATAGAATGTAAAACCTTATATTTTATATGTATTTACACAGTACATATTTGCATTTGTACTCTTTTCAAACTCAGCCTTAAATCTTTTTCGATAAATGGGGGAAAGTTGCCAAAGTGGTTGAGATTATGTTTGGCAAATAAGTGGTTTGAGAAATAGCAATCAGTTAATTTGATTCACCATTGGAATCGTAATCGGAATCGGAATGGCCTATTCCTCTACTTGTTTGTCAGGAATCAAAATTGAATTCCGGTTGATATTGTTTGGTTTATCTTTATCCTAATCGGAATCTATGAAAATCCAAATCCAACACAATCCAATTAACATGTAAAGAGATAAATATATAATGTGATATTCAATTAAAGAGATTAAAAAAACATGAAAAAAATGCACATAATAGGATAAACAACATAAAAAATGCAACTAGGGCTGTCAACGGATCGGGTCTAGGTAGAATCAAAACTAACCCAACAAGAATTATTAAGGACCTGGAATCGAACCAAATCTGATAGGGTCTATAATTTTAGACCCAAAACTGAATAGATCTATTTTCGAGACAGTCAGATCTGATCCAATGGACCCGATTATAATAAATGTATTGTAAATATTATATATAGTATTAATTTATTTAATATATTATATATTTAATATTATATATAGATCTGATCAAGTCTGAATTAGTTCGGAACTGGGTGGAACTGGTTCCAACCCAATAAGAATCAGGACAATATATCAGGAACCAAAACCAATCCATCAATTCCGGTTCTTGGAACCAAAACTGACCCAATCAGTTCGGGTCCATCTGGTCCAACCCAACCCATTGACAACCCTAAATGCAACCCATTCAAAAATCATTAAATCATCCCATTTAAGTTCACTTGCTACCCATTAATCATATAAGAAGCAACAAGGAAGCAAGTAACTAATTAATTGAAATTTAAAACATCCTAAGTCCATCAATGTATATTGTATTTGCTGAACCAACTAAAGACATTATGTATATATTATCAGTAGACCTGTTCATGGGCCGGGTGGCCCGACGGGCTTGAACATGTTTATAGGCCCGTGGGCTTAAACTTGGGCCAAAAAGCCCGGCCCACAATAAATTCGAGCCGGGCTCGGGTTTTGTCAAAATAGCCCGGCCCGACCTAAAATTAGACTTAAAATGAGTTATGTGATTATGTCCATTTGAATAATTTTTTTGATTTAAGAATGTAAAATTGTGTTTTAAAACGTAAAAGAAAGGGAAAAAACCATCTTGTAGGCCCATTGTTCATTTAAATAGGAAAAAAAAAACATCTGAATTTTTAATTCTAATTTGAATAGGGAAAATTGTAATTTTTTTATTAGGTTGGGCTTTGGGCTTTTTATCAGGGCCGGGCTCGGGCCCAAGTTATAGGCCCATTGGTCGGGCCGGACTCAGGCTCGGGCTCGGGCCTAGCGTATTTCCATTAATGATGAGTAAAAGCCCGGCCCAAGCCAGGCCCGGCCGGGCCCATGAACAGGCCTAATTATCAGCCAATCTGCAGATAAACCTTAAATGAACAAAGCTGAACCAATTTTGACAAATAATCCAGTCAGTTTGGGCTTTAGGCCAGGTGCACTGCATTTGCTGTAGATTAATTGAGGCTCAGTTTGGAAGCAGTACAGATGCAAATATGTACAGTATAAATACATACAAAATATAAGATTTTGCACTCTAAATATTTGCATTTATACTCCTTCCAAACTCAGCCTGAGGAAAATGGCCCAAGGTACCTATTTTTTTCATCAAGTTTATATCTTTATCTTTCAAAAAAAGCAGCTATAATCTTGTACAATTATGAACTTGTATTAATTAAAATTATAGTTTTATAATCTTGTACAAGAATGCTCAAACTACGGCATATTTCCTATTACAGTTTACCCCAAACAAATTTGTAAACCTCTCCAGCTCTTCTAGACCATTTCTAGTTTTTTTTTTCTTTGAAATGCTTTATAACTCCTCTAGTGTCATATCCAGCCTCCTATTATATGGGTTTTGATTAAAACTCCAAATGGGTTTTGCATTTAATGCTTTTGGAGCTTCTGTTATGGGGAGCATAAACAGATTCAGCCAGAAATTTCCACAATGTCCTTATGTGGTGTCACCCTTATAGTGAAAGGGATAATTCAGTTCTAGTGTTTTCTCATGGAATTTAGAAATGGAAACATCATTGATGCACTAATGTTCATTCCGAAAACATCATTTATACTGAGGACATGGAGTTTAGAAATGGAAAAGACTTCAAAAAGCATGCTGTATTAGCATTTCTTGTACAATAATCTATATTACTATTAAAAGTGTGAATTAGGTCTATATTCTGAATTTTTTTTGTTAAAATACCCTTATTTTTTAAGCTTAGTCTCTCTTTATTATGAGGGTAAAAAAATAATTTGAACTATTACTTTTATTAAATTCATTATATTCTTTGTCAGTAAGTCTTATATTTAACTATTTAATGTATTAACTCTCAATTCCCTTCATTAAATCTTATATTTAAGAAAAATTAAGTAATTCTTGACTAAAACACCCCTATTTATGAATTTAGTCCCTCTTTAACTATGTGGGTAAAAAAAATTTAAGTACTACTAATTTCTTCTTCATTAAATCCCCTCTTTAAAGTATTAACTTTCATTCTCTTTATACTTTATTTTAAGTATTTTTGTTCTTCACCAATAAATTCTACAAATTAAATCTATATCCAATCTATACTACTATAAAAATATGGTCTAAGATTTCTGGAATTTTTTTGGACTAAAATACCCTTTTTTAAATAGGATTTCTATCTATTACGAAGGCAGGAAATGTAATTTTAATACTATTATTTGTTGCATTCAATTCCCTCTCATTAAATCCCATTTAAGGTATTAACTCTCGTTCGCCCTCATTTAACCATATATTTAAGGCATTTTTGTTTCTTTTAATTACTAAATTCCTCTAATTAAATCCATACATAAATAATTCTAATAACATAAAAACTTGTACTTTTGAAATTGACTTGGAACTAGGTGGTGGTAAGAAAATAAACAATTTTGGGTCAAATGGGACAACCCATGTTGCGTTGTTGCTACAATTAAATTATAAATAAATTAAAGCTTGATAAAATACAAAACAAATATGGAAATTAAAGAAAAATTTGGGAACATATTTAATATCATATATTCATCATATTAGGGAAGAATAAATATGATAAATAAGAAATAGCTTTTATTAATGATGGAAATGGAATATAAAATTTAAAACCAATTGGAAATAAAATTATTCTCTTATTCTCTCTCATTAAGTCTTATATATGAGGTATATTCTCTCATTAAATCCTATATTTAAGATATATTTTTATCATTATTAAATTATATTAATTAAATCCATAACATTGATTTTAATAGTATAAAATAAATATTTTAAAAAATAATTCAAAAACAAACCATTTTTTTCACTCTCGATGGCGGGTAAACAATTCAACCATTTGAGCCAAATGGGTTAATCAATAATGCCATAGTTAAATAATAAAAATAAAACAAATAATATATAAAAATACAAAAAATAATTTAGCATATATCTAATATTATATATTCATTAAACTAAATAAAATTAAGTATGAAATGTAAGAAATATTTTTATTAACAATGAAAATGGAATTACAAATCTAAAATAAACTTTGAAATTAAATTAAATGATGTCATAGTTAAATAATAAAATATTTAAAATAAAAATATAAAAATCACAAAAATAAAGAAAAAATAGAGAACAATTTGGGCACATATTTGGTGTTATATATTTATAAAAAATAAAATATTGGGTTCATCTATAATATTACACATTTATTATATTGAACAAAAATAAGTATTATACATAATTTTATCAATGATGGAAATGCAATAATAAATGGTTTGGGGTGGTGGGTTTGTGGTTTGGGTCAAATGGATTAACCAATGAGTTACTGTAACAAATTTTTAAAAAATAAAAATTAAAAAGAGTCAAAAGTATAAAAATTATAAAAAAGTTTGGATACATATCTAATATTATATATGAATTATATCAAATAAAAATAAAGTATGATAAACAAACATTATTTATATAATGTAGATGAAATATATAATTTAAACTTGATCTGAAAACAAGGTTATATTCCTATCAATGATCAAACTTTTCAAATAAACTCATGATGATGTCATAATTGAATAATAAATATTTAAAATAGATAAAACACAAAAAAAAAGTATACAATTTTGTCAAAAACATTTAAGGACATTTCTAATGTTATATATTCATCATATTAAATAAAAAATTATTTTTATTATGGAAATGGAATACATAATTAAATAATAATAGTAATAATAATAATAATAATAATAATAATAGTGATGATAATAATTTTTGTATTAAAAATTTAATGTGCAATGCACTTCCACATTTACTAGTATTTTTAATAATGTAAAACATATGTTCAAAACCAACACGCAAAATAATTAAAAAGCAACCCTTTTGTTTGAGTGGCAAGTAAATAGTTCAACCATCCACATCAAATGAGTTAATCAATGTTCTCATAGTTAAACAATAAAAATTTAAAAATGAATATAAATATTATATAAATTATAAGAAAAAAGTTAAAATTTAGGCACATCTTTAATATTATCTATTTATCATATCAAATAACAATAAGCATGCTAAATAAAAGTATTTTTATTCAATCAAAAGGAAATACGATTTAAAATTGACCTAAAAACAAAACCACTTTCTTATTCAAGTGGTGGGTCAATGGTTCAGCCTTTTAGGTCAAAAAGATCAACCCATGATATAATAAATAAATAATAAAAATTTTAAAAAAAGATAGATATACAAATATTATTAAAAACATAGTAAGTATGTAAAAAAACATTTGGGTGCATCTTTAATATTATGTATTCATAATATTAAACAAAAACAAGTGTGATAGATAAGAGTTAGTTTTATTAATGGTAGAAATATAATTAAAAAATAAACTAACATAAAAAGAAAACTATTTTGTATCTAATTGATTGATAATGGTCCATAGGAAGGCAAATTAGGTGGGCTTAACCGGAGCTCAAATTGATTCAACTCGTAATTTTAGACAGTCTATCTTCAATTTTTGGTCATCAACTTGGGCCTAAGCCTAGGCTCAAAAGTTTGGGCTTTTTTATTTTTTAGGTTGGGCCCAAGCCTAGCCCTAAGGTAGCTAAAGTCAAGCCTGACTATATATATACAATCATAAATACATACATAACATATATTTGCATACATGCATGTACATGAAGTTATACATATGCATTTTTAATGCCAGTCATGGGACTAATTGACAAAAGAAAGTCCAAGACTAACCCAAGTGCATCAAATTTCAATGCCAGTTGGACCCAAGTTGGCAAGTTACGCTTTACTTTGGTTTAAAACCTTAGGTCCAATGCATATGGGTTAGGTGGTCTGGGTTAAATTTAAAAAAAAAAAATAGATAGAAGCACAAAAAATAAAAAAATATATACATAAAATTTGTAGAAAATTTTGACACATCATAGATATTATAAACTTATCATATCAAACAAAAATAAGTGTGATAAAGAAGAATTATTTTTAGAATTAATTATGTACAAGAAATAAAAAATTTAAAGTTGCCCAAAAATGAGATTGTCTTTTTAAGTCAAATAGGCCAGAACATGATGTCATAATTATATAATAAAAATTCAAAAAAATAAATAGAAATAAAATATAGAAAACACAAAATTTTGTTTATAAAATTTGTGCACATCTCTAGTATTATATATTTATCGTATTAAACAAAAATAAATATGACAAATAAGAAGTATTTTTATTAATAATAAAAACAAAATATAAAATCTATGCTTTGATTATTTATCATTTTTAAATGGTTCTAATAAGGATATTGAAATTAGTAATATTATCTGAAATTGCCATGCATATTTACTAGTCTGACAAGAGACATGAATTAAACCTTATGAAGCAATTCTCGTAATAAAAAAGGAACTAGACAACTTTTAACCTATCTATTAGGCATGTTGTTTTTAGCAACTAACAAATTTCTAATGCAACTTGAAATCACTTTAAATCCCCAAGCAGAAGCCATCATGTAGGCAAACTTCGGCAAGTCAAAGCCATGGCATGCAAGTGAGCTAAGTTCCTGGTGGCAACATACCGTTAGATCCATGGGGGTACTATCCATGATGTCAAGCACAATCTATCACAAGAAGATATCATTTACTTCAATGGTAGTTAGTTAATAAATTACCACTTACCATTTGCCTAGTTTGTAACCTTCATTGTTAAAAGGTCAAAATCACCATAGTTTTTTTTTTTTTTTTTGAGCAAAAAGTAACTATGGTGATCTTTTAGCAAAAAACACTAGTATGTCAAAATCACCATAGTTAGATCATTTTCCTTGGAAGCTTTTTGTGGCTAGAAGCTCATAAAAGAGATTATGCCCTATCATCAAGAAACTTTAGTATACAGTTGTCCTCACTCCAATCTCCACTTCAGCAACACCACAATGACATTTTACTAGCTCAAGTGGGTCAATGAAACCAATAATACATGGTTTCATATCTAAGATAATGGCCTTTATTATCATTTCTATATCTCTCTAATCAACAATAACAATCAACAAAGAACCCAAAAACATAACAACAATACAAAAAAATGCCATTGGGCCTGGTGCATTGTCCAACACCAACTCAACTGTAGATCATTCCTTCCAACTCCTTCCTTTGAAAAAGAATCAATACAAGATAAGATGAAAGCTCAGATGAAGATGGCTTGTCTCCATAATACCAAGTGAAGATAATGCATTCATAAGCCAACAAATTATGCAATGTCACTATAGGTCCACATAAATTTTCATAAATCCATTGGGTGGTACTAATAAAAAATGAACAGCTCTAAATGTTAACTTCCATTATCTAACAAATCCATCCAAACAAAGGACAGAAAATTTTGAACTCACGTTTTTCTTCTAAAAGGAAAAACACACAATGCATGAAAAATGTAGTCCTAATCCAAAATTCC
Organism: Nelumbo nucifera; assembly: GCF_000365185.1. The sequence continues at coordinate 3,930,025 of NW_010729120.1, read as the reverse complement.
TATTATGATTTGGAACGTAAAAAATCCTAAACACAGAGCCTTATTTTGAGAAGCATAGAACCAGATGGGCAAGCATGGATTATACAACAACAAATTTGACAGAATCAAATATACTCCCATGAGGACGATAAATTTTCTTTCATCTAACTTTTTTTTGGTATTAGGTGATATGCACCATTAATAACTTCCCCCTGACCCCTTTTTCCCCAAAGTGCTGGTTGCAGGATTTGATTCTGCGTCAATGCTGGAACCAAGGTTTTAAAAATCGACCCGGAAATGGAATCGTTCTGGCCATTGATTTCCAGGTCAGCGGCTCAACCGTCCGGGTCAAATGGTTCGAACGGTTTAAATATTGTAACTGGTGATATGTCATCTTACCCACTAGATTGGAATATTAGGGTAAGATGCATATAAATACAAGAAGAAAAAAGGTTTGAGTGTTTGAGAATGAGAGAGATGTGAGAAGCTGCCGATGACTGAGAGGGTTTAGAAGAAGAAGAAAAAGAAGAAGAAGAAAGAGGAGGAGGAGGAGGTCACTTGTAGGCTGTAGTGGCGACGATGACGACGACTTACAATGACAATAGTGACGGCGACGGCAATGGCGAACTACAGCGGCGACGATGAAAGTAGATCTAAGATTTCTCTCAATATCAGATCTCTCTCTCTCTCTCTCTCAAATCTGTCATCTAGACTTCAGTAGATCTTAGATATCTCAGGTCTCTAGCCTTCTCTCCCAGATCTCTCTCATTGTCTCACACATCCCTCAACTGATCTCTCTCTCTCTCTCTCTCTCTCTCTCCCCCCAGTAGATCTTAGATCTGAGAGTTCTTACTTCTTTTCTTTTCATCCTTGTTGTAAACCACAAACCATTCTCCGAGTCGAAAGGTTCGACGATCAAATCGTCCGGGTCAATGGTTCGCTGACTAATTCAACGGTTTTTGACCGAAGACCGGGTTTGGGGTAAAATGGAACCGATCACCTAAATGATTTCTAGTCTAAACGATCCAACCGTCTGGGTCAACAATGGTTCGAAAACATTAGCTGGAACAAACCAACTAACACACCAACAAGCCAACCCTCGCTTGGTATCTAACTTATTATTCAAAAAACTGAAATGTTCCCATGTTCCTTGAATCCTAGGTCACCTGATTTTGTTCAAGATATAGTTGCTGAGATCAATTCATTATGATTAATTAGTTGATTGTTAACCGTCTTTATGTTGGGGAATATGCATGTTAGGGTTATAAATGGATGTAAGGGGAAAGCGCTTTTCTTTCTTTTTTTCCTTTTTTTCCTTTTTTTTTCTCTTTATTTTTTACTTTTTCTTTTGAGCATATTATTGAGGTAATGAATCTTTATTCAACAAGGGAAGTAAGAATTTTAAGGTATGAACTCTTTGATTGTAGCTACTCCGATTTCTGCTTTTTTTTGTTTAACATTTATTTTCTTCTTTTCTCCTTGTCTTCCACTACACCAAAAAGAAGACAACAATCTAGTAGAAAAGGTCCTTATATAGAATTTCTATTTTCCTTTGACGCCTGATATATGCATTATTTTGGGAAGTCATTTAATTTAACACATGATTGTTAAGAAAACAACTCTAGAGTGTAATCATCTTAGAGGGAAAAAAACCTCAACACCAGAAATGAAGTGAAATTGGTTTCAGAGGAAAATGAAATATTTTTTCAGGGTATAACACAACTACATATAAGCCATCTCTAAAGCATAAATTACAATCGAAAGCCAAAATAAGTTTGTTACCATTTATGAAACATACAAAAGAAAGTGAAACCCATGCTTTTAACCACAGTGAAATATTTTTTTTTTTAAGGTAAAGTATTGTATCACAAAAGAAATCCAATTGCATCAGCCCATATACAATGAGAACCACAACGAAATAATCCAACAGAAATTTTGATTAGGCCTTTCTTATTTTTCTTTTTCCTATTTCTTCTTGGTTAGGTCTTGCTTTTTTTTAAAAGGATCTAATCAAATCATACCTTGATGTTGTAGGGATGTGAGTTAGCACTTGAAATTATTGGTCTGGTCTGTTGTAGTGGAAAAACAGGGGAGGGCAAAAAAGTGTGAGAGAGGAAAGAAAGAAGAAGAGGAAAGGGAAGAGAGAAATTGGCGGTGACTTACCTCACCAGAGTTTCAATATAGATTAGTTATTCAAACTTCAGCCACTGAAGGAGGGAGTGACAAGCGATGAGAAAGAGAGAGAGAGAGAGGGTTGAACACATAGAATTCAGGGAATTGGATCAGGTATCGACCCGAAAAAGGCAGAGGTTAGCGAGTCAAATGTTTAATTGGGGTTGAACCGTGATGATGTAATATATATGTATATTATATGTAATAATTTTGAATTGTATGTATATAATATATTCAAAATATATAATTATATTCTTCTATAATATATACTTTATTTTAGTTTTAATTTTATATTAAAAATTAAGATTTGAGGCTAAAAAACACACTTTTTGGCAAAAATAGTGGGACAAAGTGCCTTTGGCGCCTTGAAACATGTAGATCTTGACAAGTTACCCAAAATTAAAAATAAGATCACCCAATTGGACATCCAAGTGCAAAGTTATGGCATCTGGAAATTTGCATTTACATGTTCAAAAAGTTTTCAAAAAACTGGTTGGTTTTCTAAAACTAGAATCGGTTCACCAATTTTTTGGTTTGACTGATTGGGTTTGCGGTTTTGGTTAGCTTTTTACTCAATCTGGTTTTAGGGGTATGACCAAACCAGCCATGGGTTGAGGTCATGGTTCAATTGTTTTTTTTTTTCTTATTTTAACCAACAGGAATGGGATTCCAATTCCTTGGAGGTGGGTCAGGAATGGTCATTCCATCAAATGGGGGATTGCCATTCCATGCAGAATAGGAATCAGATTCTGATTCCACCCAACTAAACACTGGAAACAAAATGGACCATTCTGATTCCAATTATGATTCTAGATCCCTATTCCAATAAACCAAATGGTCGTAAGTACTTATTGGTGTTTGGCAAGTCACTTTCCAAATCACTAGTACTTATTAGGAATACACTATTTTCATGAGACACTTAACCAATAAGTACTTATTTTTGCAGAAATGAAAATTTTATCCCCAACTTAACAAATGCATATAATTGCTATTTCATGAGTATTATATTGAACTATCTTGAAGGAAATGACAACTCTAACCCTTGCAACACATATGGGCCCACATTGCATGCATGCACATGGCACTACACGTGGATCCACATCACACACATGGCACTATTAAAATCAACAATAATAGTGATGATGATAAGTAATTTTACATAAGCACTTTTAAAAAATACTTTTACAAAATAACTTTCAATAAGTACTTTCACAAAATTACTTTTAAAAATTAATATCAATAACAATAAAAATAATAAAATAATAATTATTATAACAAGCAAAAGAGCAATTGATTAAGATATCATTTTTATTGACAACAAATAATATTAATAATAATAACAAAAAAAAAATATCCCACATTTTATAGAAGAGATTTTCAGGCATTATATCATGCTCATTCATAGTAGTTTGTAGAAAAATTCTAAAAAAGAAGGTCAAATTTTGTATATAGCTAGGAAAGTTAAAAAAAAATATTTAGAAGTCACCATACCTAGAATTACTGCTGGCTAGATGGTTGGGTGTTGTCTCAAACTTAGATATGGCAAGAAATGGTGCAAGAATGTGTTTGAAACCCAAAAATCCAAAGAAATCTCAAAAAAGAAAAAAAAAAAACAATGCAAGAATGGAGAATAATGATGCAATTAAAAGAGGTCGGAAAGTCATCGGTCATCCACTGGTTGCTCCTTACCACTACTACCCCTACAAGCTTCTTGTGCAAATGGAGAAGATGATAGGGTTGGGGGTGTCTTCTCCATTCGTAAGGGTATAGGCAGTCATTTGTCCCACTGAAATGAAATAAGCACTTAAGCCGTCCATGGCCAACTTAATTTTTTAGGCACTTATTTTCGAATAAGTATTTATTCTGGGCTTTTTTTACCAAACACAAATAAGTACTTACTTTCCACTTATTGTGTGGTCCCACCACATATTTAAAGTGATACAAAACAACCACTATCTACCAATTTTCCTGTAATCACCATTTTGTAAGTTGTGGGCCATAAGTGAATTATCTTTCCTTGCTTTGTGGAACTTTCCACATAAAGGGAAAATTGCCAAAACATTAATTGTGTTTTATAGGTAAAAATGGTCCAAGAATAGTTACCTACAAAACACAAGAACACAAGTGCACTTTTTTAGGTAAATATTTTCTAAGAAATATAAACTCATTTAAGCACCTTTCCAAAAAAATGAATAGATCTAAAACTAGTAAGAAAACCCATGTGATGCACAAGAATAAAAACAAAAACATAATTAAGATAAATAAATAATTATAACTAATTGATTGATTATTTTGTTTAACAAGAATATAACCAAACAAACAATATGATGGAGAAAGCCACAGGAGAAACATAATGCAACTTAAAAGACTATAGAGACAATAATCAATTCAACCTTCCTCCATATTTGTGATACTTATCATGCAAATACTACCCATCCCTCTCAACTCGATTAGCTAACATGTCAACTAATAATCGGGTAGCCAATCAACAAGTGTTCATTTTTTATGCTAGGTAATTTGGCTTCTCCACCACTCACCAAATGGTCAATAGACGAACGACCTTAAGCAGCTTTGGCACACAACTAATTATAGTGTATGAACCATTGCCACATTGACCTAAGTACAAGAAGTCACCAACCATAGGCCATGAGCCAAGAAAACATCTCTTCACACACCCGTCTCTTGTAGTCATATCTATACTATTATAAAAAGTACGAATGAGATTTTGAAACTTTTCTTGACTAAAATGCCCACATTTGTAATTTAGTCTATCTCTAATTATGAAAGTTGAAAACATAATTTCAATTAATTATTTTCAGCTCATTTAATCCTCTCTCATTAACTCTTGTACTTAAGGCATTAACTCTCATTCTCTCTTATTAAATCACATATTTAAGTTATTTTTCACTAATAAATGCTACTAATTAGATTTATGTCCAATACTTTTAACAATATAAATTCATATATTTTAAAACTTAATAAAAAACAAAATCATTCTTTATCCAAGTGATGACTAAGCAATTCAACTATCCGAATCAAATTAGCTAATCCATGAAGTAATAGTTAGATAATCAAATTTTTAAATAGAAATAAATATAGATAATTATAAAAATGTAAACAAAATAGAAACATTTATAATATTTTTATTAATTAAATTAAAAAAAAGAGTAATAAACAAGAATTATTTTTATTGATGATCAAATGAAATGTATAATCTAAAACTAACAAAAAATTAAATTATTTTCCTATTTATCGGAGATCAATAGTTAAACTTTTGGGTCAAATTTGTTAACCTTTAATGTCATAATTAAATAATAAAAATTAATAACATATAAAAAATATAAAAATAAAAACATAAATTTTATAAAAAACATTTGGGCACATGTATAATATCATATATTTATCATATTAAACAAAAAATAAGTGTACATAAAAGTATTATTTTTACACACATAGAAATAAAAAATTATAGAAAAAATTGATCACATCTATAACTCCATATTTACACTGCTATTAAAAATATAAATAAAATTGTGGAGTTTTTTTTTACTAAAATACCCATTTTTGAATTTAATCATATTTAATTGTGAGGTTTAAAATGTAGCTTAAATTACAATTTTCACATCATTCAATTCCCTCTCTTTAAATCTTATATTTTTTTTTGATAAATGAACAAAAAAGTATAATAAGAAAATAAAACATTACAAAAAGAAGAGTCTAACCAAGTAGGTAGGCATGCCAATGATACCCAAAACTTTGCAACCCAATATGAATTGCTTATGTAATCAGATTCAGATTATGCAATCTACATCCAATTAATAGTGAAAAACAAAAATAAAATAAAATAAAATAATACATGAATTTTATAGAAAAAAATTGGATACATTATTCCTATCATTATCATCATCATCTAGAATTGCCACGTGCAAAGCACATGCAAACTTACTAGTGGACCAAAATACACTAAGGATGCTTCTTTGTGGTTTCTAAAGAATCCTCCTCCCAAATAATCAGGATTGTTGAAAAAACATACATAAATTCATATCAATTAAACTACTAATAGAAAAAGGGTTACAAAGCCATTGGAAGTTTTTTATTTTTCATCTTCAACACCAATCCAAGGCTCCCTTGAATGTGCTCCTCTTCCATTTTATTTATTTATTTTATTGTTATATATTCACTCTTGAAGTTCACAATACTTATTTTCTATGCTAATTTTTTTGTTTGTTATCTTAATTTGTCTACAAAATATGCTGCTCCATAACTTGTGGGGATCTCTCATTATGATAACATATCAAAGAAATAGGCTACAATTAATTGTGTAAAATTATATATTGTAATGGATACTATGAACTTTTTTATTAGTAATTTATTATTAAATTTTATTAATTCAAAAATAAAAATAAGAACCTAGATGTTAAATACAACATGGAGAGCAAATCTTGATTGGGTGAAAATTAAAATTTGCATCCAATTCAATTGTGTTTTCATTTGTTTGTAATCATAATTTGCACTCCTACCTGATACAAAATTTGTATTTTTTTGTCTCTTGCACTCATTGGTAGTGTGAATATCCATGCAACAAGTATAAGAATACTCACAACACTATGATATGAGTATTTGGAAATTGGAAGGGTATCAATTATGATGCAAAGCAGCAGAAATGAGTTACATCAAAAAATCACTTCCAAGCCAAGGCATACAGAACCAGAACATATGGAGACACTTGGTGTGACAAGGGGTTGAGTTTGTAATTCCCCAATGGGTACCTCATCTCAGAAAACATAAGAATGGCTGATGCCCGGCCCCCTTGGGGAACACACAAATGCATATATATTACAAGAAAGCAATAGCCACAAGCTCATCCTTGTTAGTTGTAAATCATAGCCTTCAATATGGTAAGGGCTCCTTATTGGTAAGATTTTGTTACGTACACCAGTTTCCAACTGCAATTGTAAAGGTTATACACCTCCTAGTTATGATCATTTGTGTTACAGTTTGCTTAAAGAAGAAAGGGTACACATTGAAAGAGTTACAAGTAGGGGTGTCAAAATGACTCCATTACAAATTGACCAGGTCCAATCCAATCCGATGAATACCTTGGACCATTTTGGACTGGTCCAATTGAATGTCTGGACCATCCAATATGTTCAAATTGGTTTTAATTGATATTTGTTCCAATTCAAACCTGGTCCACAACTGCATTCTTATCTTTTATCAATGGACCAGATATTGGTTCAATCTAATCCAATCCAATCCAATAGAAACTTTGGACCATTAAGGTTGGATGGTCTAATTCAATGTCTTATTGGTCTGTGCAATCCATCCAAATTGATTTTGATTTGGATGGGATCCAACCTTAAACTAGTCCATTGACACCCTTAATTAGTTACAAATGCCATTTTGAAAACTTAAAAGAAAAATGAAAAATATTATAGGCATTTCCTTCTTTTCATCAATAAATAACATAGATGTCCTATTATAAAAAAATCAGGAATACTTTAAGACATTTTGCAAACAATAGGAGTAGAATTAGTCAACTTAAACCTAATGGTAGTTTAAACTATTTTACCCATTGGAAATAAGAAGTGGAAGTGTTTTGATGAAAAACTATTCATCATTCTCATTTTTATTAATGGTTCATGGACATAAACATAAATAGGTTGGGTAGGGGTGTAAATGGATCGAATTTAAATCGAATCACATAATATCCTAATTCAAATCTTATTAGAAATTTCAATATCCAACGGATATTGAAAATCAATGTTCGAATTCGATTAAATATTTGAATTTGACTTGTTAATTATTTTAGATAATTAATAAATATATAAAATAATTATTTTATTTCTATAAAGTATATAAATATGTAAATTAATTATATAATTTAAATATCACATATATATAAATTATAAATAATATTCAAATATTTTATATATAATATATAATAATTAAATAATCGGCCAAATTTAGATATTTATAATCAAAACATATCTGAATTTGATTCAATGATGATGTTAATCTCGAACTCGCAATGGGATTTTAGGCTGCATTTGGAAGGTCTTCAACTGCGAACCAAATAGACCCTAAGATGTATTTGCTAATTGCCAATATTGTATGATTTTATTTTTCCAAATAAAAACAACTGTCGCAACTAAAAATTTCTGTGTTGAGACCCACATAAGATGGCAAGGTAATCTGAAGGGAACTAGGCTTTCTCCCTAAATAATAATAATAAAAAATAAGGTTCTCCTAATGTAGGGATGCATAAGCTTTCTCATCTACTTGTGCTTTGTGACTTTGTGAAGAGGGGAATGCATTTGTGATTTGCCTTATTATTTCTCTATAATTTAGTAATGTGGGGCTTCCATATTTGCATTCATTCTAAGAATTCAAAGGCGGAGACACAAAGAAAAGCAACAAAAGGGCTCATAATATAATCCGTATATAAATCATTCAGGAACAACTACTTCATTATTTGGAAGATACAATCAACCATTGGAACGTGACATTGTAAAATTTCAATAGATAGAATCTTAGAAGAGGTTAAACTCTCAATCTTAAAAAAGTTTATCCACTCACAAAAAAAGTGACAACTCCACTCTCTTAAAAGTCACACATGTAGCATCCTAATCCCTAAAATGTAGTCACTTCAAATGTTATGGTAGTAACTGAATTTTATTCAAACGCAACCATTTCAAAACTAACGATTAAACAATTAGTTTAACTTAAAAATATTCAAAATATTAAATGGATAAAAATAAAAAAAATGAAATTCATAAAAATGACTAGACATTTAATACAAATGGTGTGAGTTTTATTCTTTTAGATGAAATAGTTTATTAATTGCAAACTAGATTTAACTTTTTTTTTTGAAGCGTAACCTAATTTAGCTTTTAAAAATAAATTTATCAAATAAATAGTAAATACCAATTACAGTGGTCTATTGCTTAGAAATAAGACCTCATTTAATCTCTTAAATCATATAAAAAACAACATAAATTAATAGTGATTATCAAATAAAGTAGGTCAGAATAGATATTGCCAATTACAAAGATGTAAGACCCATGTTAATTTTTCTAATTTAATATTTTTGTAGTTAAATAATAAATTTCAAATTAAATGATACTGTAATTTCCCTTTACTTGGTATGGAATCATTCTATAGATAAAATATGGTAATTCTCTTAAATCAAATAAAATGCCTAACTTAAATATCTAATATAAATAATTTAAAAATTTGAAATTATTCAGATTAATGATTCCATACTTAGTAAGGGGTCATTCCTAATGAAATCCTTAAAATAAGGAATTAATGCCAAATGTAGCCTAAGAATACAGTCCTCCATGGGGAAAGCAAGGGTTGTAAAATTTTGCGGGAATCAAAGAACTAGTTTTGCGGGAAAGCAAGGGTTCCCTTCCACACGAAAGCAAAGAGAAAGGAAACAGGGGAATAGATATAAAGAAACCACTAGAGAACTCAAGACCTGGGAAAGGAGAGAGGTGAGGGCGGAAGGGATTCCTCTCCTCCACCGCTCTCTCTCTTTCCCTTCTAACGGCGGCCACCGTGTGTACTGCAGAGTGTCGGGGTCATCGTGGTCATATCTTTCTTTTTCTCGAAAAGATGGATAGCGGGGTAACTTCACACTGCGCCCATGACAACGGTGGCTCTGCAGTTGCATCCTTGATGGTCGAGCTCGCCTGTATTCTTGTGGTTTCCCACTTCCTCCATTTCCTACTCAAACCCCTTGGTCAACCTGTGACAATCTCCCAAATACTTGTAAGTATATATGTTTTGCCTGCATTCATACAAATTTATATTATATATTTATATATGGATAAATAATGCATTTTACATAAAAAAACATACATCCATGGAAGTGATTCAGATGGTTTTAACAACTTGGGCGAGCCTAGAGCTTCTGTCAATTTTTGGAGGGTGAAAGGAGGCTGTGGTTTAAAATTTTCTAATACATGTATAACTTCACTTGGAGAAACTTTCTATTTCTCTCTTATTTTCTATCAAACCAATTTAAAATTTTCCATTCATCAAACCTAAGGCTGTTATTGGTTTGTGGGAAGATTTTGGTTGGAAGAGAAAAATGGGATGAAATAGGATGGGAAAAGGAAAATTGGGTGAAAAATTTTCATGTTCCATTGTTTGGCTGTAAAAGGGAAAATAGTGGGAAAATCAACCTAGTAACAATTATTAATTAATTAAGTAGCTATATTTTTATTATTTTATAGTTTACTATAACTAATTATTAATTATTTTTATTGAATCATTAATTAGACCAATAATAAAATCCTTAATTTTTATTCATTCATTACTTAGTTAATTAATTATAAACTATTTGTGTTAATTATTAATTACTCAATAATACTTTTATTATTTAGTATTTCATTATTAATTAGATACTAATTATTTAAAATCCACAACCCTTTAATTAATTAATATTTTGCATTTTATTAGATTATAATTTATTATTAATATTATATTTTATTGATACACATGATTAATTAATAATTTTAATATTTTAATATTAATTATTCATAAATTATGAAATTATTTTTCATTGATAAATTATTCATTTTAATTTGTTTTAATTCAATTATTAATTATAAAATAATTATTTAGTTATTAATTACTTAGTAAATTAATTCATTATTATATATTGTATTGTTAATTCTTAATTAATTAATAACGATTTTATGATTTTGTATTTTTTTGTAATCATTAATTCGATATTAATTAGTTAATCAATTATTAATATTAATTGATATTTTAATTGCTATTACTTGTATTTTATTAATAAGTTTTTTATTTTATTAATACTTATGACAATTAATAATTTTAATAAAAACATTTAATTATTAAATTATTTATTGATTACTTTTTTATTAATATGTTATTAAAGAATTAATAATTTATTTTTAGGTCATGGATCTAGTATTAACTCTTAGAAATACTACAAGGTGCTTTTTCTATTAAACAAGTTTCCTCCTACATTTCCACTTGTTTCCCACCAAAATGGTGGGATTCCACATCCCAAGAATTGGGATCCATAATCCCACCTTTTCGCCATCCCATTTCTTGACATCCCACAAATATTCTAGAATATTCCATATTTTCCCTTCCCACCCCACAAACCTAACAGAGCCTTAGGGTCGATGTGAGGAAAAAAACAAACAAACAATTTAAAATTTTCTCTACTGGGTTTTAGACAACAACTTTTGAAATAGCTGTTATTTTAATCATATTTGTAAAATTAAGGGTTATAATTAAAAGGATCTTTCCTTTTCTATCTTATCTTTCACATTAGAGTGGGGGTGCAAGTCAGGCGGGTTGGGCTGGGATTTAGCTCAACCAAGGCCCTAAAGCCCAAGCCTGAGGTCAAGCTTAAACTATTTAGCCTAAGCCCAGCTTGTACTAAAATTTGATACACTTGGGTTTAGTTCGGGCCTGGGCCAGGCTCGGGTTGGTTAATTAGTCTACACTAAAAATTAATATACTTGTGTGTGTGCATGCGTGTGTGTGTATGTATGCATATATGTATAGCTTATTAAAAATATGCATATATGCATATATGCAAGCAAATATGTGTTTACATATGCACATGTACATGTATAAAATTGAGCCAGCTTGGGCTGGGATAAGGTCAGTCTAGGCTCGGGCCAGATTTGGGCTTCCTAAGGGCTAGGCTGGAGCCCAACTCAAAAATTTTAAAAGCTCGAAATCTTGGGCCATGCCTAACCAGAGGACTAAAAATTTAAGCCCAACCCGTCGGTCCAGGCTCAGGTTGGGCCCTCCCAAGTTACACCCCTACCTTGGATGTAATTTGTAGGGTTTCTCTTATGGGCCGATGTTGATATTTATGTTTTCAATGGATTGGGCTGGTCTAGGCTCCATATTTAACCTGATGGAATGGAGTTCATCAAAGCCTTATCCTAATTATATGGGGTCGGCCATGTTTTGTCACTCCCTTCTTCTATTCAGTTCAGTGCCCATTAATTCTATATGTAAATGTATATCTTTTTTTAATGGGGTCCTAGACTAGAAGTGGTCTGAGACTGAGACCCTTTACTAAAGTTTGTAAATATTTTATAATAATGAGTGGGGTCACCGGTCACATGCAACAGGCAGGGTTCCTCCTAGGTCCCTCAGGCCTGTCTCGGATCGATTTTATAAGGGAGCATGTGTTTCAAGAAGAGGCGGTTCAATACTACCAAACCATGTCAACCTTCAGTCGTATACTTTTTATGTTCCTGATTGGGCTGGAGATGGACGTTCCCTACCTACTACGCTCCTTCCGGTTGGCGACAATAGTTGCATACGGCAGCAACGTGGGATGCTGCATTCTAGCAGCGTGCTTCGCACCGTTTATATACCAACAGACTCATGCCCACGGAAGCATTTTCAAATTCTCGTTGATCATGATGATGTTGTTATCCAACACTGCTTCCCCCATAGTTGTTAGGGTGGCAGCTGATTTGAAGCTTGCAACTTCGGAGCTAGGGCGCCTGGCCATATCTTCATCCATAGTAAACGACATTACCTGCTTGATAGGAGTGGCGGTCATAAGTACTATGTCTATCCAATCCAAACCCGTTCCACGTGCCCACAATCCTCATCATTCTAGAGGTGGTGGCGAAGAAACACACTCAAGGGGAATCCAACAAAAGCTAGCAGCCGCTATCTTGTGCTTGATTGTGCTTTTTTTGGCAATTCTTACAAACCGGATACTAGCCAGGTGGCTAAATCGGAGGAATCATAGCCGAAAGTACATTAGCAACTTACAAGTGGCATGCATTCTATTTTTTACCACCATCGTTTCTATCTTTACAGAGTTGATTGGATATAACAGCACCATCACTTGTTTCATTCTGGGTGTCTTCTTCCCTAGAGACGGGAAAACCACCAGGACTTTGTTAGAGAAATTGAGTTACCCAGTCCACAACTTCATCCTCCCATTCTACTTCGGCTACACAGGGTTTCAGGCCGATATAAGCCATTCCATGACCTTTCATAACATCCTCCTCATCGTCTTTGTTGTCTGCTTGAGCATCAGCGGCAAGATCATGGGCACAATTGCAGCTTGCCACTACGTAAGCATTCCACCCAACCAAGGCCTTATCCTCGCCTTCTTGCTCAACGTCAAAGGCCATGTCGATCTTCTCATCATAAGCTTAGCCACAGCGACCCATGTAAGTTTATTAATTTCCTTTTTCTTTTAATTTTCTTCCTTCGTCCTTCCTTTATGAAATCAATCAATAATATTAATTTTTTGTTTTTTCGGGTTTGGTTTGGTACCGGTAGGGATGGCCTCGGAACGTCCATAATTTGTTCCTAGTAACGGTGGTGTTGAACACGGTGGTGGTGGGTCCATTTGTGAGTTACGTGGTGGGAAAAGAAAGAAAAGTGATGGCTTATAGGCACATGGGACTTGAGCGACAAAACCCAGACAGTGAGCTCCGCATGCTAGCATGTGTGCATGGGCCACGCCACGTACCCACGCTACTAGGGATCACTGCGTGGTTGAGTGGGTCATGTAAGGCCCCGGTTACACCTTACTTGATGCACCTTGTGGAGATTACCGGGAAGGAACGATCCAATCTGTTGTATCACCAAAAGGAAGATGACTTGAGTGATGATGAATGCTTTGGTGGGAATGATGGAATGGAGATCAACCAAATGGTCGATATGTTCACAAGCGAGACGGGTGTACACATGAACCAGATCACGGCCGCATCGACCCTATCCACGGTTTATGAGGATGTTTGCAATGGTGCGGAGGATCTCACAATATCCATCATATTGATCCCCTTCCACAAGTACATGCGCATCGATGGGAAGATGGAGTGTGCGAAGGAGGGGATCAGAACCATCAATCAGAAGGTACTTCGTCACGCTCCTTGCACCGTTGGCATCCTCATTGATAAGGGGTTTGGTGCGTTTGGACCGACATTACAAGCAATGGGCAGCTTTGATGCACAACAGCAGCCATGCCAGATGATTGCGGTTTTGTTCTTCGGTGGGGTTGATGATCGCGAGGCCTTGGCCTTTGCTAGTCGACTTGTCATGCATCCTGATGTTAAGTTAACGCTCGTTAGGTTCTTGTCCACATCCACCAATGAGTACATTAATGGTATGGAGATGGCAATAACCAAAGATGAGGAAGTTTTGATGACCATCCAAAGTCATCAGAGTGAGAACGATGCAGACCAAGAGTTTTTGGCTTCTTTCTATAACAGGTTTAATTTTCGCTTCATTTCATGCTCATCTGACCACAGTCTTAGTCTGTTTGGTTTGCTGTTGGAATCGGAATCAGATTGGTTTTGGTTTAGAGAGGAATGAGAATGAGAATTATAATCACCAGAAATAAAATTCCATTCCCAACTCAAATGGGCAAATGTAATTCCAGTAGAAATGGGATTCTGACTCCGCCCAACCAAACAGTTAGAATTGGAATAGCCTCTTCCGATTCTGATTTTGAACCCCTATTCCTGCGAACCAAATGGGACTTATTGGTGTGGTCTTATACAAAGAATCTCAAACCAAACATTGCCTAACTCAACCTCGTCATCATCATCAATTAAGATTATTTTGCCTATTGATCTGATGCATGGTTGTTAATAACTGCAAAATATAGGTATGTGGCAACGGGGAAGGTGAATTACACAGAGATGACAGTGGCGAACGGAGCAGATACAGTGGCGGTACTCCGCGAGATGAAGGACAAGTACTCTATGTTTATAGTTGGGAAAGGTGGGAGAGGACTTTCCCCTCTAACAGTGGGGATGAATGATTGGGAAGAGTGCCCTGAGATAGGGGCCGTTGGAGACCTTCTGGCCTCTTCGGATTTTGGTGCCACCAGCTCAGTTTTGGTTGTCCAGCAGCATAGACGGACTAAGAAAGAACGCTTTGAGGACGAGTTCATGGTGATGTAGTTGCAAAGGAATGGAGTTAGGTATACAATCTTGATTAGATTTTGTACTCATCTACCTTGTAACAACTAAATAGAGTTTAATAAAAGGCATATTAATTTTTTGCAGATGATTGACTAATATTTTTGCAACACAAGCATAGAAAATGTAAAAAAATAAAGGACTTAATGGAATAATTCACATTTAATCCCGAGGACCCTGAAAACTTTAATTGGAGAAAGAAAACAAAATTATCTCGGTGCCTCACTAATTGATTCAAGGGTTACAAGGCAAACCTTTAAAAAATTGGAAGAAATGGTTTCAAAAAAAGCTCAATGAGTGGAAAATAAAAAACACTCTTTCAATAGCAGGGAGAGTACCCTCCTAAAATCGTCTGTAACCATGATCCTGCAATTCTTAATGCGGGCCTTTAAACTCCCAAAAAACTATAGACATTATTGTTCTTATGGCCCAGTTTGGAAGGAATATAAATACAAATATATATAGTGCAAATCTATACAAAATATAAGGCTTTATGCTTAAGCCTTAGATATGAGGTAAAAATGAAAAAAAAAAATCCAACTTGATTGGATAGAAAAGAGCATGTAAACAAAAAAAAAAGTGTGGATGTTAGGGGCTAAAAAACCATCAATGGATGAATGCAAACACAACCAAATAATTGGTACAGGTCCAAGTCATAACACACAAATATATGCAAAATAAAACTTCTGGGAAGTTGGAACTGCTCATGGGATTGGAGAGCAATTATAGAGGAGAGAGGTCTCCTAGGAAAAGAGATGATTTGTAGAATTAGAAATGGAGTGGATATAATCTTTTGAAATGATAAATGGGTGGAGAGTAAGAGTTCATATCTACGCCCCACTACTGGGTACCCCACAACGCCCTACAGCACATCCCCGTCCTGGGAACATCTCTCAATGATGAACAGATGTGAACTCGGAGAGTAAGTTGCATAGTGAAATGATAGGGGATTTTGACAAATTGGTTAAGAAATTTACAGATGGAACTAACCGAAGGTGGATGGAAGAAAAAAATGATTCAATTAATTCCGTAAAGACTCACTTTGAAAAGAGTACAAATATAAATATGTACAGTGTAAATACATATAAAATAATACAAAATTCAAGGTTTTGTACTCTATAAATTTGTATTTATATTCCTTCCAAACTGAGCCAAAGTATTTAGAAAAAAATAAAACATGTTTCTACCCATCAGTCCAAGGGAAAGGATGAACTTGTCGGGAGACCAGATCTAAAGGGAGTATATACGGTAAGATCCTCCTAAAATCTATGAGTTTGTAGTAAGATGGAGGATCTAAATTCAAACTTTTTTGATGAACTATAGAGTTAATTTCCCCCCTAAAATCCAATATTTCTTGTATCTCTTCCTGAATAATAAACGTTTTCCTTTGATCCAAACACAGCCTGTTATGGTCACACCAACCAGTAGCGCACTGCGGCGCAGTCATAGGCAGCAGCACGCACAACAGGCCGCACAACAGTAGGCACCGCCCGGCAGCGCCGCACAGCAACACGCACCGCCTGGCAGCACGTAGCACGCACCGCCCGACAGCGCGCAGCATGCACCGCCTGGCAACACGTAGCATGCACCACCTGACAACGCGCAGCACGCACCGCCTGGCAGCACGCAGCA